>VOMN01086913.1:0-42258 GCA_014899125.1 Orchestia grillus
ATTTGGAGGGTGGTCTTAAACTTTTGCAAATGACTGTATATGTAGAAAGTTACCTATTCTGTACCTGCACCAATTGTAGACGGTTTTAAGCTGTGCTATAGAAGCCGTATTTTATCACCGTGCTAAAGCTTGCATTGACGCCGATAAAATAATTCTAACTTCGTCGATTAAAATCTTATCGTTCGTTTGTGTCTCTGGCTTCAGGAGTAGCTGTAGCCGTGAAGAATAGGACTACGGTGTTATTAACTCCTACGACTGTGGTGAAATTAAACTTCTTCGTGTGAAAATTACCTGAACTTTCATGAAGGCTTTAAGTGAATGAAGTTCTTCTTCTTTGTTGTTCAAGTTTATTAAGTAGAAGTTGAACTCGACTAGATTTGGTCGGTGAAGTAATGCCTAGTCTAAAGTTCACGCTCCAAAATTTGTTTTAATCTTGAGCGGTTTTCTCTGTGGAAGTAAATGAGAAACTAGTAACAACTTAGCGGAGACTGCCCAGGTGGCAGACGGTGCATTCACACGGTCTGTGTAGTCGACAGCAACCGTGTGAGTGCAACGACCACGGCGTCCTCATATGTCGACAGTGACCGTGTGAGTGCAACGACCACAGCGTCCTAATAATGTCGACAGTGACCGTTGACAGATTAAAAATTTACACTCACAAGCAGTAAGTCATGAAAGAGAGTGATTGTCCTTGCCGTTTTATGCATATTGTTGAAACAACGCCCTGCAGTTACTTGCAGTGTTACTTGCAGTGTTACTTGCAGAATGCCTTGCAGTGTTACTTGCAGTGTCACTTGCAGAATGCCTTGCAGTGTTACTTGCATAATGCCCTCATAGGGGATGTTCCTGAAGGCAAGTGCACCGCAGTGTATTTCAGAGATTCGGGGCGTATAAGAAATACGTTATCTATTTGTTGATATGATAGAAGTGCCACTCCCCGTCAGTGTGCTTACGGGCACTGGCGTTCGGACCTCTAGAAACTCACAGTGGAATCAGTAATGGAATTTGCGAGCGACTATTGCGGATAGTTCGACTTCTTTGTCTCATTCTACGTCAGAGCCAGCGCTTCGTAAAGCCTATGTGTCGCCAGTTTGAATCAATTCATTCTATTTTTTCGTTTTGTTTCACTATTTCATCCTTTGCTGACGGTGCGCACTGTCTGCTAGACCGAGCAGTGGCGACAGTGATGCGTCAACTCCACCGCCTCTTGGTGCCATCTGAGACTTGCCAAGTGCCCCCTACGGTCGACTAACGCCTGAAAAAGCCATAAAGCTTTGAGTATAACAACGAGAGAGATAAAATAGCACTGGAACATATTTTAGCTCGACTTTTAACCGCTAGTTTTAAGAATCGAATGCATACTACAGCGAATTCTCCCGTTGGAATAGACCGTCGCGCTGTGTTAGTGTCACAGCACGAAGGCCACCAACCGCGGTTTGCTGCGAAGTTGCACCGAGGGGGCCGCGCTCTGCAGAGTATTTGTACCCATGCGCAGCCCCGCACCTCCCAGTTGTGCCCGGGACGTTCCATCGTTGTGCATCTCTTGCGTCTTGCCCGCACCACGTGCGCTGTGGCACCTCGTGTGTGTGGTGTCTATTCAAATTGAGCAAAAGAATTTGAAGAAAGCAATGTTTGACACCAATGTTAAGAACTTACTATGATGGATTCCTCTCGTGACAGACCACGTGGAATATTTTGTTTGTTTTCTCCTGGCTTTGGATGTAGAAGTAGCATGAAGGTGTTTTCTACCATTAAGGGTCAGTGAAATTAATTGCGTGACATTTTTATGCTTGCATGACACATCAGTGGTGGTCACTGAAAGCCGAACATTACTTGCATTACCTACGCAGAAGTATTCGGGTAGTTTCCATTCGGGACATTTTAATTATAGAAATGCTTCTAGCATATCAGACTTTTCTCCCCAGGCGTAAGAGGCTGGGTTCATTTTCTGCCCAGGCGTAAGAGACTGAGTATATTTTCAAATTTAAGTTTGATATATGATGGTTGATATTAGGATCACAAAAGAAAGATGTGTTTTATTTAAATGAATACACAACCCAGAAAGCCTTCTTCCTCATTCACTGCAAGAGAAAATATCCACAAAAAATTTAATTCAGCTTGAGTGCCATTTTTGCATTGTTGTTTTTCCGGGTGCACCATGATTTCAAAACTGATTTATCTAATGCGAAGTGATAAACAGTATTTCACTAATTATTAGTTCATTCATAATGAGGATATCCGAACATCATATTTAGTTTTCTATTTTTGTGCTGGTGTCGCGGATATGTTCTACGATAGCATATTGTGAATATGTTTTACAATAGTATAATGTGAATATGTTCTGCGATATCATATTGTGACTATGTTCTACGATAGTATATTGTGGTCATGTTCTATGATTGTGTATTGTGAATATGTTCTACGATAGTATATTGTGAATATATTCTATGTTAGTACATTGTGAATAGGTTTTATGTTAGCATATTGTGAATATGTTTTATGTTAGCATATTGTGGATATGTTCTATGATAGTATATTCGCTCGAGATTATGTGTCCATCACGAGTTATCAGCTGGTAATTATTTTCTTTAACCGCCTTTATCATTTTCTTGAATTACTCTGATGCAGTAGCTGTCGAAACTGCAGCCAAATACATCATAAAATATGAAAATATAATTATGTACGTCGGAGTACAAGAGAATTTTGAATGCTAAGATGAAATTATTGGTTTTAATTGGAATCTGTCAGCCTTCACACTCCATTGCTAGCTTTGCAGAGTTGTTCTTATCAACGAACTGATATTCATCCATTCATTGGGTAACATTTATGTTACGTGATAAGTAAAGTATCAAAACTCTAAAATTACAACTTTATCAACGGCTTGAGGCCTTCACCTGTTTGGAACTTTTGATTGGTCATGTAACTATTTGATTAAAATTACCCTAATTGTTTCCTAGTTAGGAGGTCCCAGGTTCGATACCCAGGCTGGGGGATTCCCTAGGGTAATAGGGTAAGAAAGACGAAACACCATGCACCGTAAAAGAAGACAATTCATTAATGGGGTCTGGGATAGAATCCACACTACTTTTCACACTAGAGTTTGTCAGCGGACATCGTGAGTACCTCGGCCACACAGTCGCATTCACTAAGGAGGTCTTCACACGATCAGTCAATGTCTGAAGAGAGAATCGGAAGACACTTAAATACAAACACTGAATGACAACTTTGCTCTCTATTCATGATATTCTTGGGTGTCTCCACCACCGTCTTCAGACATTGACTGATCGTGTGAAGGGCACTCGACCAGTTTAATGAGTGATTGGTGGCAGTTGCTCCATGAAAGCACCAGGGTTCCAACAGACTTCGTCACCTACATCACTTTTCCGTTTACTCGCGATCTCTGAATCCCTTTCACTTCAAATCACGGCGAAAGTTCACTGCAATTATATTCCTCAGGTCCCATACTTTTAAGAAATTCAACTGATTTGATCATTTGCTGTATTTTTCTCAGTTTCTACAGAGCGCTCCGAAGACTTAATTTGCTTTGTGCTACAAACGAGAAAAAATCCATTTTGTCGATGGATCAATATGTTACGTAAGATTCAATGAAAGTCCCTGAATGATGACTAAATTTTTTTTCATACTATTCATTGGCGTTAGGGTTCACTATGCATATAGATTTATCTAATAATAACCGTTATACATATAGAGTGACCAAGCGCATACTTACATCGACTTACATACTGACATAGATTTTAGGTCGTCAAATAGTTATTCTTTAGCCGTTGTCTTTTTCTTCTCATTTTAAGTCATCAAAATATGCGCAACAAGTGAGGTTGCCATCCGTCATTGTCAAGTTGAGCTGAGCATGGGGCAAGTCTTTCTGTAGCCTTCCTGGAAAAAATGTTCCATCAATACTTACTGTGAAACTGAGGTAAAACTATTGTATTCATATTTTATATGGCAACTTTACGTTGGAATTCAATACTCTTAGATAAAAGACCATAGACATTAAATGGAAACTAATGAACTTATCCTTAATTGCGTAATATTTTAACAGGTTTTTAAACTGTGAAAGGTCTTGAAATTCTCTATTTGCTTGTTTGCAAAATTTGTATCCTAGTTACGACTTCTGTAGGAAAATTACCGTGATATGCCTTTGGTTTCGTGACAGATAAAGTGAGCATTGTTCTTGAAACATGAGTGACGATGAAAAAACTCCTTCTGAGGGAGGCACGGCTTTAGAGAACCTCTCAGGCGAGAAAAAGGAGAACTCAGACCCCATTGGTAGTACTTCCACTCTTGAAAATGGAAGCTTGAATTGTGATGACAAAGCGGCTGACGAACACCAGACGCATTCAGATAATTCTCCCCGTACAAGAAAGCTCAGTGCACCTCAGCCGCAGTCTCGGGTGAGGAAATCGTCGATTATCAAGAACCCGTCAAACGAAAGGAGTGAGAGAAGCCGCAAATATTCTGAGGGGAACATCCACAGCGCCCGCCAGAGGAAGATTTCCTTCTTAAATTCGGTGGGTCGGTAGCTAAAAAGGATGTGTCTGTACAATCTTACTGCACTTCCAAACTCAACTGATATTTTTAATAGCGAATGTAGATATAACTCAAGATTTATAAGCTTAGCATCGTTAATAGTGCCCTAGATTATAATTTTATGGCAAGATTGTACCCTAGGGTACACGTATGAGTGTGTTTTTTTCCTGCCTATTTTCTTCTGTAATGTACTATGTATAGAACGTAGGTCTATTTTGCATGGGATGGCATGAGAAATAAAAGTTAGAGACCAATAACTTTGTATAATTACGGACTTGTTGCTTGTTGGAGTATTAAGAACAGAAGGAAAAATTCTGTGGATAAAAACGAACGTTTCATACGCAGATGTTGCCGGATACAACGTTGCTGTCCTTTTACCTTATTTATGGAAGATTGCTCCTCACAGCCATTACTTCAATGGCAACAGGGACTTGTAGGCTCGCTAGGGTGGTGAAAATTTTCGGCTCTGAATTCCTCTCAGTGAAGGATGCTGCTTGAATGTGAAATTCTACGCGATGTAAACTGCAGCCAAGAAAATTTATTCAAGCTCGTCTCGTAAACTGATCTGTGAGTGTCAAATATTTAGTAAATTCAAAACGGTGAGTGAATATATTAAATTTACAATCTAAATAAGTAATTTGCTTCCGTGGATGGAAACTTCCCAAGACGTTCATTACTACATTTGGAATGAGTAAAACATATTGCCTTGATTTTCGCGCCCATGATAGGAAAATGCCTTGAAGTATTATCATAATCCCTTGCGGATGCTGTTCCGTTACATCATCATAATGATACTATAAAATATAACCAAATTTTATTATGATATTTTCTAAAAGTATTCAGTGTCAGCCATATTATTTGAACAAAAGCTATTAGATTGTTTTTTTGCTGAACGTGTGTATTTGAACTCAATCTATTCTCTTGAGACTAATTTTACAAAGCAAGGTTTACTTGATGTTCAGATTTCACCGAATATATTTTTCCTGGATGAAATAGAGCATCCAGAAACTGTGCCGGGTTTATTTAAAAGCGAACTTTAACAAAAAAAAATGAACTTATTGCTAATAAAACCTGGAAGTCAGCTGCATTTTCTGCGTTATGACATATTGTGCTGCTATTGCTGACCGCTATCTAGAAGTAATGATAAACATCTTATCAGCCATGGCATGAGATACATGGTGCCATGATGCCACGAACAGCTCACGAGATCACCGAGCTCAGGTTCAATGAGCAAGAAAGATAAAACTTCCATATCAGCAATATGCGCACCGAAGGACTCTGAAATATGCAAAAACTCTATTATATCATGTAGAACATATGAATATCAAATCAAGCATTTCTGTACAAAGAAATTTAGAATCTTAAAGATTATTTTTCTTTTATTTATTATTGGGAATTGTCGCGGTTATAATTGTTATATGTCCTGTTATTTTCTGTTCACTTTTCCAACAAATAGGCTGAAGGCTACGATTCACTAATTGAGCTGCGACAACTGTTCACTTCGTATAAGAAAAGCTGTTTTTCCACGTACTAAATTAATTTTTTTATAAGCGAATTGAAAACAAGTTGAAAGATCTACTGATTTAAAGTGAATGACCTGCCTTATTAAGTCCTTGTTTTCTTTAGGTGGGAGGCTCAATGAAAATGATACTCCTTCTTCAATAACGAATTTGAGCATGCCTGACCCGATGCTCTTCAATACCTGCATTAGTGAGAGTCAAGTAATTGCTCTGAGCCTCGGACTCTTGATGTGAGAAATGTTCTTGTGGCGCCATGCACACATCATCATGTGCAGATCGTCTGTGCACACATTGTACTGTAAATACCTGTCTAGAGCTCTAGAAAATGCACGTTCATCTTTCTTATTCATTAAAAGTTTTGTATGTAATAAGTTAAAACTTTATCGTATTTTAAACCTACAACTTAAAATTGAGTTTTTTACACAGCCATCTATAGAAGTACATCAGGTCAACTAGGAAAATTCTTTCGTTTTGCATGAGTAGTAAGTTAATTTTCGTGACTTGCAAGTTATGTTCAAAGAGATAAGTTGTTGAATTCATGTTGATTTGTGGCCTGATTACAAGTAATAAAACTCTGTAGAGTTGAACAGGGCATTACCTCACCTATGTATTTCAATTTAAGCTGATTAGCTTTTTTTAATTTGGCAAAGTCATTTCTGAAGCGAACGTTCAGTTTTTCTTCAAGCGAATGGCTCCGCTTGTAAATTTCCAACTGAATGAACTTTGGAAGCGTTCGTTGGTACTAAGTAATTAATTTTTACCTTTTTCATATTTACAGGATCGGCTTTCGAAATGTACATTTATAAAAGTATTTCTTTAAACTACCTTCCAAAATGAATTCAAATAAAAAACAGTATTTTCATAAATAACATAAAAGTCATTATTTGTTTCGAAATATACGTTTAAATAAAATATGCCTATTGAATATATTGGTTAACAAAGTTTGCAAATTACGTTCTTGAATCACAAAAAGGTTCTAGAAACAGTTTTTCAGACTAGCTATGACAAAATTTAGCCGAGTAAATTGTTTCAGAAGGACTAAAGCGAGAATTGTTGGTATGTCCTTGATAGTAAGAAGAAAAATTCTTGGTGCTTCAAGTAAAATGGTAAAAATAAGTCATGTTGTATACAAGGTTAAGATCGTCCCTCCGACCAAGTAGTTGGCTTATTGTGTTGGGATGTGGTATCATATCTACAGCTGTCAAGGTTAAGAGTTTTCATCTCCATTGATCCTTATCACGGGAATGAAAAAAACACACCTTACAAGATACCAAGTGATTACAAGGCAATTTCAGTCAAATTCTATTCTAATGCGTGGAGCTTCAGTGATCACAAGTTTTACAGGTCGTCACTACGGTGCCCATAACTGCAAAAGCACTTCTAGCTAAATCTCAATTCTGTTCAGTCTTTTGTTGATGTGTATGGTTGGAAGTGCGCCACGCTCGCGTGGTCGTTCGAAGGTCAGCGTGACTTGGCTACCGCAAGAGGACACCGTAGAGGACGAGCAAAGCAAGAGTGCCAAACACGCCTCCTTGAGTACGACATGTTGCTTCGCATTCTCTCGCCATTCGAACATATTTTAATTTGTTAGTAGAATTTCCTGAAGATCGACGGTCGTCCATTACGTTTTATTTTATACGTCAAAAGAAAAGGCGTGAATCAATTCTAATCAACAGTTTTAAATCATTTACTATTTAAATCTCAATAACTAATTTGAATTAAAATTTTTAGCCTGTAGATATTGCAAGAAAGCAATTTGAAATCATTAGCTAAATTTAGAATGCACCATTTTAGTTTATATTTTCCGGAATAAGAAGAAACTTTAGGCCAAAAGTAGTCAATTACTATCTAAAAATGTCATATTATCTAGTATTTCGTTTAATTGAATCTTTTACTAAGCAGTAGAATTCACAGAACGTATTTTATTCAATTTTCTGAATTTAAGAATCACAAACGCTAAACATGACAATAGGCTGTCGTTATCATCAAACTTCCCTACAAAACCTTAGCTATGACATTGGTTATAGATGATAATTAGCTTCATCATTATGACAATTCATAAAAGGTATAACTGGGCAAAGATTAAAAGCAAACCAGAACCATAGCAATTTGTGCCCCAAACGGGCAAATACAACCTGTGATCATCTTGCTTCTCTTAACAACATACAATTCAAATAAATCTAGAAAACCACATCACCCTCAAGGTCAGAACACAAATGTCTCGAGGAGAAGCTCTGATACCGACCATGACGGCCTGCAACACAAAATGGACCACTATCGCATTACGTAATAAACTATCAGCACGTTTCCATCGAGATTCAGCTATTGTAGCAATAATATTCTGTACTCAGAAGCAATATGCTGTAAGCCACGATCCCCATACGTATGCTCCCTTTAGAAACCATCCATGATATGTGTACATACAACCCGATATGTATAGACAAGCAGAGTTGGCATCGAAATATTTAGCTCCAGGTAACGCATATGTTTCAGGAACGGCACTGATCTTTCATGCACATTCATTATTTTGATTGGCGTTTCAGAAGAATAGCTCGAATATTAAATGTAAGAGATATCATTAAGCAGTTATTCGACGTATATTGACTATATTTAAGTCAAGCATACATAAATTTCTAATACATATCACGATATGTTTCACTACAAACAGAACAGTTTTTGGGGTTTTGAAACACCGCAAGAAAATACGAAACATTTTTAGCCCATTTTTGTGTATCAAACCCTTTTAACAAAACTAGTTCAGAAAACATTAAAAATGTGATATTAAACTCTTTGAGTCCAGGTGTGCCAGCCTGACACCCCGCCACAAGTCTATGGTATTATGTTCGAAGATTTAACTTACTCTCGAACGAACACTTTGCCTAACGAAATTTTGAATTTTTTTGTCACTGACTCAGAATCCAGTGAGACTTGATGAGTAGCCAGTCCAATTTTGTTCACAACAAATAATTTATTTACTTATCTATGTTTATTAATACAATCAAAGCTGAAGATTGCAACTCCGACTTCATGCGTTACATGGAGTTTATTTTTCTTATTTAATTACACATTTTACTGTAAGTTCTTGCGTTTTCACTCTACTCGTACTTGGGGGACATTAACATTGGCGATTATGACAAAAAAAATCACTTAAAATATCTCGTTTTTTGCATAAAATTCAAAATATGAGCACACTGAAAGAAAATATGATACAGGGTTGACACTCTTACGTGCGTGTCCCAAGATTGACTCATAAACTGTAGAAAAATTCTTTAATGATTCACTTATGAGAATATTGTAAACGTAAACCACTTACGTATACTTGCAGCTAAACACTTATCGTAAGTGTACGGCATTCAATCGGAATATTTAACTTACTTTAACTCCCCATTAATGAATGGTGCTGTTGGACTGAGAATAAATAGGGAAAAAATGTTAAAAAAACAATGTTTTCTAACTTCCGTTGAAAATAATGTCTAAGCAAATATATCCCGTCGTCGAAAGCTTTATACATAAATTTGATTGTTGTTATATGCGCGAAGAACACACTAATGTAACTGTGAACTATTTCACCAGTATATTGTGCTATAACGACGTTTCTTTACTGAGCATACCCAAGAAGTTCATATTTCATATTGGCTTATACAGCCACGCACTTCCTTACTTGCCTGCTGCCGCTGCAACTTTGGCCTGACGAATGAACGTTGTCACATACAAGTATGGTAAGATTTATTGGATATGCTTTTTCACAAATGTACTCTGAAGCTTCAGACTCAGCATACCAAAAATTTGAAAGCACATAAATGTAATTTCGTGCACAGGTAAAAAATAATCCTAAATTTCAAACAACAGAGTTTTTATCTTTTTCTTTTCTTTATCTATTGATGCTGCAAATCTTTACAATTTTTTTTGCTCTTTGGAATCTTAGAAATTAATCCAAAATATTCTTGGCCTCATTTGAAATATTCTAAGGTAATTCTCACATAATATAGGAACCCGACCATGAAAAAATTCGTTTTCCTTTGTTTGAGTTCAAAGACGATCGTAAAAACAATTGCAAAATGTTGTTTAAGATGAGGGTAGTTCATTTATGATCATTGCTTCTAGACGCATGGGGGAAAAAATCGATTGGAAAAATATAATCCTATATTATTGATTTACCATTCCCATCTGATGATTTAAACTAGCGACCACTTTCATTCGTCGCTTTTAGGGTAGAGTTTTTGTAAGGTGTAACGATACCTGTACTCGTACTTTAAAATAAAATGAAAATGTCATATGTAATTGATCAATTATGATATGCCTGCGAGCCTAAGGAACATGAATGAAAATTCATAACTGCATCGACACGATTAGTGAATTACAAAAATATTGACTTAATGAACAAAATTGATGAAAGTTGTAATTAATCAATAAATCATGGCGAATTATACTAGATAAACAGGAAACGAACCAGGTATCGCAAGAGATAGCTTCTGTCTTTTCACAAAAAATATAAGTGCACCCGGTACCCTATAAAAGAGAAAATGAAACACAGATTAAATTTAACACCTGAACTATTTGTCATCACATTGCTGGAAATCAAAATACAAGTACGAGGAAGACAGACACAGAACTCGAAATTTTTCATGGAACACCAACCATTATATTTCTCCACTCCGATGCTGTCTTCTTCTTAAACTGGTGATTGCACAGATTAGGTGCAAAGGTGTACCAATCAAATAGTAAAAAAGAAAAACACCGCGCGTCTCGCCGACATTATAATATGAGTTTAGTTTAATATAGGCCAAACGAAGAATGGCGAAGCAAACATTGAAATAATTACCACGGCATTCGGCAATCCTAAGTTAATGCGCTACGAAGCCCGCTAGACGCAGGATTCAATGAATGGATCAATTATCACGGCGCCTAGTTGAGACTCAATTTTTTACCAATATTTATCCCACTGTTAAATTATTGTTACACTGATTTTAAACTAACAATTACGCTAATTTCATCCAAGCGCCGAAGTAGAGTGAAATATTTATGTTCGAAAGTCAATTGTTTAACCTTAAACAAACTTCGGCGTTTGAAACATCTGAGAGAATTATTTCTACACTAAAGACCGCTGTTTCTTTGAATTACTGCTCGTTAATGCACTTGTGGCACTAGAAACTGCCAAATTCCGGCGATGCGGGTACGTCAGTCCTTCTGAATGGCGAGTTTGGCGGCTGTGCACTGCATCACTCAGAGGTGCACACGTCTTCTTCAACTTTAATGATGCTTTTGGTGCTTTACAATCTAAAAATCAAAATAGTGACAGTAGGTACTTATACGGAAACACGTTGATGGCACGTTAGCGGCGATCTAATTAGCAGCTGCACTCGTTGTTGTTTGCATGAACTTCAGTTTGGCGGTAAATTCGGTGTGCAATGCTGGCACAAAACGAGAGACCTCAAGTTCAAACGCAAGCAACTCGGCCTCCCTGAGGCGTTCCTCTGTTGATTCCAATGATGTGCCTTGGTTCTCCGATGTTGAACGTTTATTAGATCTTGAGAATTTTGCTTCTCATAGGAAATTCTGCGATGATTTAGAAGTGCAGCTCAGCGGCATTCCAAACAGTTCGTTTTGCGTTGGTGGGTCGAGTGCAACTTTGTCCTCATTGTGTTGCTGCAGAGTTCCGAAACATTGCCGGCAATGCGCAAATGGCCATTTTAATATCTACTGAGTCAGGCGGCTGGCTTATGACCCAGCCTAAGCCATAAGGGATCCTTCTTACACGACTTCTAGGCTCCAGCTCTGAACTGTCAACCTTTCTTCAAAATTTAATAACTGTTCTGATTTGAAATAGTGCCTTGTTGTGAAATTCCTGTGCTGACCTACAGCTCACACTCGAATGCCCCTTCTGCAAACCGATATGCTCAAGGGAACTACAGACCCGCTTCACGGAACCTATAAATCTTTTTTAGTGCAGCAAGTTGACGTGTGTTTTGGGGACGCACGATTTGTTGTGTCTTGTTCGAGGGGGAATGTTCTGCCCGAGAAGTTCACCAATATAGTTTCTAATTTGTTCCTACCGTTCCTAAGTTTTTGTGCAAAAAATTCCTCATACTAAAACGTGTAATAATTTTTAATCTCACAATAAAAAAGCTTTATAAAATTCCTCGCTAATGTACGAAAACGTTACTGTGATTGTGCTGCACGGAACTGCCCATATAAGAAGAATATAAACTTGTGTAACGATGCATAATGATTTAAATTGCAATGCAATTCCGAATTTATTTTTGCGCACCAGATTGAAAGAAAAATTATACTATTCACATAATTCATAAAATTACACGAGAGAAACTCACATTTTTCATTAGTTCACTTTAGTCCTCCTGTCTAATAGGAGACGGCTGGTGTGAGCGCAAATTAAGACTTGTGTAGAGAATAAACTTCAATGTGAATTTATAAGTAACAGAGGATTGAATTTTATACATACCTATTGAGAAAGATGTGATTTTTTATATGATAATTTAAGGATGTGTAATATATGCTATGTATAATAAAATAAAATAAAAATATATGACCAGCCCTATACTACAGCTGGAACATTGAGGCGACTAGAAATGCCTACCTCTAAACCAGCGGGTGACAAGAAAAATAAAGAAAACTCGTTTATTCCGAAATCAGTCACATACAAAGCAAGTAACAATCGGTTTTTCAATCGATTAGATGCAGTCTTAAAATGAAAAAATGGAAGTCTCGACGAAACTCGTAATTGGAATCAAGCAGTATGACTACAACTTTAGAATGATGTGTGACAGTCGTAATGACGCTTCGGATTGTGATACATAAATATTAACCCAAAATCTCGTGACATCTTTGTGCATACACCTCTTAACGTAATAATTATAGTGCAAAACTTGCCGAATGCAACTTAGTAACATGACCGCAAAATTACAAAAAAAAATTAACTTATTCCGAATTCTTACAAAGGGTTTGGGTGGGACTGACTAATGATAAAAAACGAACGACCACCCACAGAAAAAACATACATATATAATAAATATACAGACAGAAAACTTAAAGTAGCCCCTGACCGTACGGACGCGTCAGCGTCTCTTCGTTTGCCAACAGCGCTTCATAAACCGCGTCGACGAAGCACAAAACTTCTTCCACGCGCTCGCTACCCGTTCGTTCCCTGAGACTCGCACGAGAAGAGAATTTTCGTTCGAGAATCAATAGCAGATCATAAGAAGGGTATACGCAACACACTTTTGTCTGCTTAGGTAGCGAAGCGGTCGTAAAAAATTAGGTTTGTTTATGGGTATACTATTGTAAAAATGAATTACTTTCCTTAGAATCATTAACGTCTTGTTGATTTGTAAAATGCTAGCAAACAGAATCTTAAATCCGAACAAAATTTTACCCTTCTGAAAAAATTCATTAGAGCTATTTTGCATTTGGACTATAATGAGAACGCTAACGACTTTTTTTTAAAAGCATGAGAATTTTTAAATTGCCCAACCTTGATTAATTTTTGCTGGGAAATTTTATGTTCAAACCCATTAGAACAAACAGTGACCTAAATCTCCATGAAAAAATTGGTGCCCAATTCTGTCCCTAAAATCCTGTCACTAGAAATTATGATAAATTAGTACTTCCTTATTACTCACGCACCAAGTCCTACAATTGCATTTTCTTTACGGGAGTCCTTTGCTTGGTAACTATCTCATACCATTCTTGTAACTTTAAACTACTTCTCTTGCTTTATAGGAGTATACATACGTACGTGAACGTTGACCTATATGGATATGTGCTCAAATATGTGGATGTATTTAGTCTCCTATCTAAATTGCTAAATTCATACTGTGTTTTGATCCAAATATTTAATTTTAACCAACTCATTCAGTTATTGCAACTTACATACCTGAGTGTAACCTTGAGTTTTTTGTTATTACTCGTTTATGTGCTGTAAATTGAAGGCCGTCATTTCTATACAGGTTGCTCTAGAAGCCTTGTAGCTTATCCGGGCCCATATGTGGTATATATCCTGGTTCCGGTTCTTCATCATTCCTCATTTGATTGTAAACCTGTATCTGATGTAAATTACTTGTGGTAAATAAATGTTTCAAAATGTTTCAATAGTAAATAATAAATTCATGTGTTAAACATGTTCAACGTAAATATTTTTTACGAATAATTTTCCGAAATCGTGTGAGAACATTCCATACCATCGAACCCAAAGAGTAATAATACGACCTTAAATGCGTATTAGTGATTTATTAAACTCTCGGGATAATTATTATGCGAAAAAACTTAAAGTTAGACTTATATTTACCTGCTGCATTGATGTAAATCATTCATAGCTTCAAAAATGTTGAAGTTTATGCTAAAACGTTTTTTACAAACAAATCAGAAAGAAAACGTAAAAAAATTTTTATGGATGTCTATTTTAGCTGGATATTCCTTAGTCATCAATTTCATATATCGTAAGTATTGAACCGAAGTTCAAAATAATAGGCTTAAATATCTCATTCATTAGTATAGCTTAGTATAAAATTCAACACATGTTTTTTTCTTATACCTGATACTACGCTCAATGAAATTTTAGGAAAATTATTTTCAAGATATGAACCGTGGAAGGAGTTGACTTTTCTAGTACTCGAATTCGAGTAGGCGACGTCTCTAACCAATGAGCATAACAACTACCCAAATTCAGCAACATGTTATTGCCTACTTTTACAGCCTTTTTCGGCTCACTTTTAAACAACATTGCAATTTTTAGCAGATTTAAAATCCATTTCAAATGTGTAATATAGCATTCAGTACAACCGGAGGTCACCAGAATGAATGAAAAGTTCTTAGTTTTTAGTTTTAAATCTAATATGAATATTCTACTATCATACTTCCGATGAATACGAACTGCATAAACAGTCATTCACTCATTCACGTGAAAGTTAAAATCATATACGCTCCGCGAAAATTTCGCTGGTCGTACTTGTATACATCAAATTGGTAAATGCTACAGTTGTAGTAACAATCAGCTACGCTTGCATTGGGATAAATACGTTTGCATAAATACAAAAGAAAATATTTGTAAAATATAAACAGTGTTTTAAACCAACATGAACACCATTAGTTTGACTCCGATGAAAGTAGAATATGACGCAGCAGGGTCGTGACGTCAAAAAAGAATGTCATAGCTGGCAACCACAGAACTTGGCTCCTTGCCTTGGCAAACCGGGCTTCGGCTTGGCAAGCAATTTCCCTTAAAGTGTCTCTAAACTGACGTAGAGGAAAAGAGGCCCTGAGACATAAACTCAATAAAAAAATTGAAACGTGTATTATTTGATCAGTATTTTTAAACATCACCAACTATTAAATGAAGGATCAATGCAGTTCAAAACATAATTAATAGAAATCGTTTTAAAATTTGATTCTTGTCCACATATTCCTGTCGTACATCAAATTACACTCGAGAACATCAAAATAGGCCCCATCAAGGGGTTATTCATCAAAAAATTTCAAATCTATTCAAAATGTACTGCGTGAAAATCAATATTTTGATGTAAAAATAGTTCATTGGATATTTTTTATGTAAATGAGTGTAGTTGAATGAGTATCCAAGTAAAAACATACATCGAATTGAATTTTCTATATAACTCTATGTCGTTGGACGACGCTTCCTTAGACGGCCTCGGACAGTGTTTGGGACTGAACACACAAATGTTAATTGAGATTATTAGAATGTCCGAAATTGATGAAGCTTAGGTGACCGTTAGCGAGAATTCCCTAAAATTAGGCCACTTGTTTAAAGACGAGTAAAAAGCAAGAAAAGCTTTTAACTGTGAGTAAAACACTAAGAGAATTTTATATTCCTCTTCCAGAGCCTATTGCATTAGTGTGTTTACATCCGTTTTGCCTCCTGAAGATCGTGGAATATTAAAGATTTGAATGATTCATTAGCGCTAATCACTAAAGTAATAATATTAGATCATATTTGGGGTTTACTTAGTCAAGCACGGTTTATATTTAATGCGCAGCTTAACATTGTCTAACACGAAAGAAGTAGATCCTAGCTTTAGATTAAATATTTATCATTGAGTTATACTATCTCAGTTCCGTTCAGCGTTACTCAAGAAGAAATAAAAATTTACCATGCTAATGATACGAATTCTAGATTCAACATTTATGATGTAACTCAACTTCGCCAGTCTGTATTAAAAATTGTGATGGAGGCACAGCAACGGTCGGTCACATCTTGAGACGAGTGCTGCCCCTGAGTGATTCATCATCTCAGCTGGAAGTTAAAATTGACCCCCAGCTTGCTGTTCTGGCTGCACCATCACGCCATTGTGACGCCAAGGCATATTGACTGTCTTTGGCAGGCGATGACTCTCCGCTTGGACGCTCTTTTATTCTTTTGCAGCATTTAACCATTTTATTGCGATACATCTCTCATCGTTAATTTCATATCGTGAAAATATGCGTAAAATATCTAGTAAAGATTTCCAGAGAGAAGATCGTGTAACAATATTCTTTATGTGTAAGTATGAAAAGCAGTAGAAGGTAAATGGAAGGCAAAGTGAAAGGTACAGTATGAAAGGTAAAGTTTCAAAAGGTACAAGAAAATAATTAAAACTGTAAGAATGTTCAACATTTTGTACGTCTTTGTACATCTGCATTTAATTTCTACATTGGAATAATTTTTTTCCAACACCAGTGCTTGTCCAGTTGAGACTTCTTTTATTAGCGCCTGTTAGTAAGAGAGACGAGTCCCGTTAGTATTTGTAAAAAAATTCCTTCAAGAAAAATTGACATAGTATTGACGAACACGATTGCAAATAACACAGTCTGTAGAGAATTGTATGACTCTTACCTACATTTTTAATATCCAGCGAAGAATTCGTGAAACTAATATAGCCACGAAAATCCTGATGGATATACTGGAATACTTGATCTAAGCAGCGAAATGTCGAGCAGTCCGTCTATTGTGAGGTGTTCTGTGTTCACGTCATTGTATGTACCTTTATGCCTTTGTATTATCCATTATATTTTTTACATATAGTAGATTCCACATGAATAGTTCATTTATTTTTCGCGCAGTACTTTATACCGCAATTTTGAACTGAATTTACCATCGATTCTTGTTGAAGCTTGAACGTTTGACTTGAAGTTAAAGTTCGATGAAGCCATCCCGCGGGCTTCTTTCTCTGTTTTTTTTTTGTGTTGCATGAGCAGCTGAGGCGCTGGGAGCGAGAGCTGCCGAGCATCACGTGGCGGCAGGGTGACCACCTCGTGCAGGCGGCGGTGCCGCCCGGCGTGGCGCGGCTGCAAACAAAGACCAGCGAAATAGAGGGGGATTTTTTTCGTTCTATAACTTGAATGGAAAACTCTACTTGAAATTACGAACAAAATGATGGTTCAGAAAAAAACTATAAACTGTTGATACGGGGATGTATTAATTTTTCAATTAGCATATTGTGATATGCATTTCGAATGTTTCATTCTAAACTGCGCACCTCAGCAAGCAGTGTTCCATTTCAAAATACTCCTGTCATGGTAGACTGCAACATGACCTTCAGTACAGTCAGGGCAACAAATTATCGTCCCTCGCACAGCAAAACACGATACAAGACTCGCAGAAAATCTCGATAGCTGTTGTCGATTGAGAGGATAAGTTCGTTAGAGATGGTACGCTATTTAAATTCATTAAGCCATTTTACAAATCTTGTGAGAATATTTGAAAAATAAGTTAGTAACACTGTATTAGCAAGCTGATTTGGTGTCTTAAAAAATTAAGATAGTGCTCTAAAAATGCTTAGTTCTTCTCGTGATCAGAATTGTTTATTAATAGGTAATGCTGATGTCCAGTGCATTTGTCTAATAATAATTTCGTTCATGCGCGCGTCATGACAAATTCTCCCGCAAGTGTAATTAGTATATATATATGCAGACTAATCAGCCCGAGCTCAAAAATAACTTAATTCTACGGAGTTATTGATACATATTTATTCATGTATTGTTTACTTGCATTAAGTGTTTCAAGAAGTTATTTTCGTTTCTTGAGAGAACCTTTATTAATTCCAACACGTTTTACCGTTGGGTTTTCAATGCCTTACAACTAATGGCGTGGTGAGGGATGTGAGGAACGTGTGGTTTAAACTTCCTTGTCCAAGGGAAGTACTCCCTAGAGCAATGCACTCATTTTTTTTATGAGGCTACATTTGTATTTTTTTGCATCAGACAAACTGTACTCACAATTGCGAAAGTTACCTTCTCTCGAACTCGATAAAATAGAATTGTCTCAATGTAGGTGTGATCTGTTGCTATGGTATTCGTAGAGGCATCTCGGCTGCAGCGACGGTTCAAAACTAAAATTGTGATGGAGTACATAATGACATCACTGATAACACGTCTCAGAGTGGCATGTATAATGCGAGACTTACGCCTCTGAGCGTAAAATAAGAACTTTATTTATGGAACACTCCGTACGTACGTAGATACATACGTTTGAGATCCATTGGTTTGCAGATGGAACTTCATCTCAGAATTTTCCGCTGTAATGTTTCATTAATACAAATTTTGCAGATGAGAGTATGGTATTTTCTAACTTCAGTCTCACTATTACCTCAAACGATCGTAACTGACCTCGTGGACAGAATGAACTCCATAAAAATTAAAGCAGTTTACGAAGTCAGTTGGTGATCGATAGTCACACCCGTTGTGGCTCAGGCAAGCAGTGTTAGCTCATTCATAATTCCTCGGCCGTCAATGCCAGTTCCCAACATCGTATTTTTTCTACTTAGCGCGCGTGACAAGAATGTTTAGATTCGAGAAAACGGCCCAGTTTCTAAAAATAATTGTCAACGACCGCTTGTCGCGTGCCATAGTTTCTGATCACATCGAAATCTCTACACTTTTAGGTGAGCAATAGTGTTGCGTCAAACACGTGGTAATAATATTTTTATTTAGTCTGCAAAATACATTGTAGAATAATTTTACACTAAATTTGTTCATATATTTCTTTATGAGCCATTTTCATCACAGGAACTTTTTAATTTGCAATATCAGTCAGTTGAATAGATCACAATTTCATCACGATGTTACTAACAGATCGCTCAACATAACAGAGAAATTTTAGCTACTCTATGAAATTTATCGCTATATACAAGCTAAGAGATCAATGATTTGGATCCCAGTGAATCGTTTTTTAGGTTTATAAGTTGTTCCCCAGCGGCAGCCAGTGTGTTGTGAGAGTACAGGCGAGCTTATATAACATCATGAGTCACGTTATGTGTCCAGGACGCGACGTCTTCTAGTTTCAAGTGTCACTTGGCGTATATTTTAAACCAAATTGAAGAATTTCACTGGTTTCAAATTTCATTACCTTACTTGAAAGAGATGGTAAACTTTTCTCACAGCTCATACGAAGTGTTTCCATCATATAAAATGTGTTCAATATTTAGCTTGTATAAATATGTATACCACATATTGAGCACAACACACATATATATCATATTACACATATATATACATTACATCACTGTAGAGTACTGCACCGTGCATCACGCTGCTCACCGCTGACAGGCTGACACGCTTATCATCTCGACGATCAATGAAAGATAACATGCTGGTCAATGTCAGGTCAGAGTATGAAACTAGGAGTTTATCAAGGCACTTCAGGTGAGTGCAGCGTGGGACGCGGGGACGCCGTCATGGAACGACGCTGCGCAGCAGCACGCGCACGAAGCGTGCACGCATTTCACGAGTTTTTTGTTCCGAAGCACGAGTTTTATATCTGCTTCCACAGACAACGTTTACCAGTATCGGGGCTTCCAACTTCAAGATAGAGTTTTTAAGAATCATGTATGAAATTTAATCATTAAAAACACAGAAGTACTTGAACTTTGTTTGAAAAAAGCATGGCACTTAATGGAGAACGGGCCTCAAAGCTTTGAATCAGATTCAAATCGTCAAATGAGACTTGCACAAAATCGGCCGAAAAAATACTTGTTTGATAGTTTTATTTCAAATTTTGTCTCGCAATTAAGCATTTTAATGTCACTTTTGGTGAAACAATTGAGTTCACCGTATTTACATTTACAAAATTAAAAGGCTTAGCGAAGAAATAATTTTTTATAATAATGCAGGTGAGAAACCAGAAAAATCTGGTAATTAACCACTTGTACACCTTAGAGCGAGGCTGTAGCTCAGAACCACTTGTTTCTTTATGCAAGCTTCTTATCTAATCTTGTTAGGGATACTGTTATGATTCATACTCTTGTTTATATGATCTAACCCATATTTCGTTAAAAAAAAGTTTCCTGAAGTCACATTACTTATAAAATAATGAGGACCGGTATTTCTTATTTAGACTGTCGATGATTTGCTCTACCTCAGGAATCCGCTCATTTTCAACAGCTCTTCTTCGCCTTATAGTGCCAAAGATCAGGCTGAAACTTAGTCGATAGTCTTTTCATAAGTTACGCGATTAATTTTCAGCTTGTCAGTATTTTCTCTCCTAAGATAATTCATAATAAATTGTTGAGTTAACCCTGAGGTAAATTTTGAGTAATGTTGTGCACGGCTGCTGTTCGCGTGTGTGGCTCCAGCTCTGAATTTCGCTACCAGTCAACTGCCGTCCTTTCTTCTTCACTGCTACAGTTTGTGGGACGGCTGGCTAATCAGGTTTAATTGCGCGGAATGACCTAAATTGGTTGGGTCAATACAATCGCTCTTTGTACAATAAACAGTTAAATTACTTATTTTAGCGACCGAAAGCTCCTTCATGATGCCTGTTCTTTTCAACATTATCAAAAGTACATCATAATAATCCTAAAAAATATGCTGTATTCCCTAGGACTCTTTCAAATACTCATGTAGGTAACAATGGAAATGCATTTGCAATTGATTAACATAAATTTTCATTGCACTGCGTTATGAATATGAGGTTCATTTGTCCATGAGCAAGCGGATAATAATGGCACGTCTTACTTTACGAGCGAATGTAATTAATTTGAATCCAATAAAATACTCAGTCAATCGCTCAGAAGTTTTATTTCATTCTAATTGGTAACCCCCGCTCATAAGTACTTGATTGGGTTCATTAAGTAAAACTTATGAGCGAATGTAATCAATAGGAATGCAATAAAACTTTTGAGAGGCTGACAACGTGTTTACGCGTTACTGCGTGTCTAGCTTGCACGGGAGTACTCGTTTTGAGGTCAGCTGATCTTGCGAGTGGTGTGGGTCCGTGACCTCGTTATTTGTATGGCTTCAGACTGCAGCTCCTGCTGGTAAAGAAGTTCTCCCTGAAAGTAAAAATATTCTCAACGTTCGACTACCTTACAAATTATACTGCGATTGCACGAATTGACCAAAATTCAGAAACGGAGTCACTTCCGCGTAGCTCACGTTACCGAGCACGATGTTATCGACGACGATGTGTGAACGTAATAATCCTATAATACAAAATAATTTAGAGTAACTTAATTAGTATATCTAATGGTGAACAAATGTTCAGCTACTTCATATTTCCACTAAAGTGGAACTTCGTCGACTTTCTTAATAGAAATAATTTTATATGCAGTCATCCTGTTAGTTTGGATGAATGGCTTTTAATATCAGGTTCGAAAACTTTACCATGAATCCCTTTTCCCTTTTAATAAGAAGTCAACATTGATATATGCAAGGGACATTTTTTTCCATTATTCGCACTGCAGAAGACAGTAGCGCTCCAGCGAGATGAGGGCCTGAACACAGCAACAGGTAGCCGGCGTTCCCTGGAATCGATTTTTCACGGCACGTCGAGTACATGAAAATTAACTTTCCGCATTTCAGTGACTGATCTAGTGCCTCGCCTGAACGTAGTTGTTGTTCATTTGTACTAAATTCGTGTTTTAAATATTAACATGTGCCTCGAGAAAGAAATGGGATAGCACGGCATGGTGTTCCCTGCAGTTTATCCACACAGTTCTTGACGCTAAAATTGTATATTGCAGTTAACACTTTTTGTTATTTAGAAACCATGCTACGGTAATTTAAATTCTGCTGAAAGGCTCATTTTATGCATGAAACGAATGATCGCAATCGCTTCACTTTTACACTCACTGCGTTGAAGTATTCACGCCCTGACCTGCGTTTCCGGAATGGGTTCACAAGCAAAAGACAGTGAGCAGTGGTAAAGTTTTGCTCTTGCTTTCTTTTGCACGTAGCCATGCCGGTAAAAGTCAATCTAGTTAATCCTCGTGAGTAAGTTCGGTCCAGTCGACTTATTCCTCATGGCATAGTTTGATCTAGTCGATTTAAGTTTTTATAATAAAGTTCGGTTTAGTCGACTCAATCGTGTACATCTTGGGATTTCTACAGAATGCCACGCAGCTCGTAAAAAAATTAATCAATATCTTTAGCATTGTTTCCAGCGTAATAAAACATTTATGGAGTGTGTGAGAGCCAGTGAAGACATGGTGCACATGTTAGGGATGTACTGCCCTGTGTGTAAGACATACCAACAGATTCACGTCCTATGGAACAGCCGATGGGCCAAAATTTTGTGATTTAATTGTTTCTAACGCTAACAGGAAACAAGATATTTTCTTAAAGCGTGTTAACTTAAACTGAGGTCATGCTTCATTTCAACGAATTTTATTGAGGGTACACCGCGTAAATTACAGCCACGTTAATGATTGAGTGATTTTCTTGTTCACGAAGGCAGCTTGTGAAAGCCTTCGTATAAAATTACGAATCTTAGCAATACGACCTTGAAGAGTAGCCTTATAGACACCAGACACTGTCCTGTCAGTAACACTCCATAGCTAAACATCGTGCTTGTGTTACTTCCTGCTCTGCACGTACTGGTTGCTGAGTTCTTGCACTTATTTGTATGACGAGTCTTACTGTCTTCTACATACGTTCAACACAGCAATATCGAGCTTGCACCTCCCTCTCTACTTCCCTCCCGGGTGAGGCAGACCCTCGTTCCCCTGCACGACTCGGGCTCAAGGAAGAGGTCATCAAACCGGTGAATACGAGTACGTACACCTCTGAATTCGCCGGGACATCGCTCACAGTTGAATTTTTAAATAACGTTACTTCCTATTACGAATGAAGATCTGAGCGCATTGGAAAACGTTTGATTGTAATTGCAAGGCCTTTCTGTACGCTACGAGTACAACACAAGTCAATAAAAACTTGTAATTACAGCACAATGTCTGTCAGCTAATGGCGGCGCGATGAACTTACTCCCAGCCTAAAACAATTGCATCAGCCTATTCCACGGCCCCATTTTTCTTTCTTTCAATGAATAATCAAAACCAGCAAAATTCACGGCGCCTGATTCAGCTGTGACAGAAGTTACTCAACTGAAGGAGACTAGGATAGAGATGGAGCCAATGCCTGCTTATAAGCAGCTCATCAGCTGGCTTTTTGGCTCAACGTTGATCGACATGGTCATCAACACCTCTGACCTACTTCTTGAGTAAATTGACTAGTCGCTCATCGTGTTACCTACAGCATTAGGGCTGTCTTGCTCATTTTTTACCTCAAACTGACAACCTGTGACCGATAATACCGAGTTCTACTGCACGTATTACTGGTGGCCGTCGTACGCGGCACGGCGTATTGTCAGTACCTCTTCACTGGGAGGCGCTGCAGTCGCGCATGGCTCAGGGGCCGCAAGCAACATGGCGGCAACAACGGCGCAAGCGCCGTCAAGCCTCTGGGTCAGTCGCTTCCTAGAAGGTGGAGGGCATACACGTCTTACAGGTGTACTAAAAAACTTTTTGAGCTGCTTTGGTCGTCTGTTTGTGAATGAACATCAAGTTCATTTCTAGTTTTGAAATTAATCTCAGTTTTTCTATTTTGAAAATGCTTCAGTAAATACTGAATGGTTGATCCTCCTATTTTGAGCGTCTGAATGTTCTGAATAAGTGCCGCTGACGCTGAAGTCGTCGATGTGTTAGGCTCTGCTGCAGTCCTACCAGGAAGTTATTCCACTGTTTTCTGTCATACTTATTTTTTATGACCCTGAAAACAATTGTGTTCTACATGAGTGAAATTAGAAATAGTTCAGGTATTCATGTTAATTACGACATGCAACCTGGGCGATCGTTTAATTGTGAAATCGAAAAAATAAATTTGGAAATTACGTGAACGTTCCAGCGCTTTCCGAACTTGTAAACCGTTTCTTCGCAACATTTTACAGAGTAGCTCAAGACTTGTTACCTAAGCAAGAGAGAAACTTCCCGTCCCTGACAAATACGGCAATAAGTGGTTCATTACCTCGTTTTTTTCAATTGTAACTAATTTAATTTTTTCGGGCGGGATGTCTCCCAAAAATCAGGACGCGCTGGTGCCTCCTCCTGAAGACGACCCTCACCGCTCCGTCGAGGATGGGTGCCTGGACACGGACTGCCCCTCAGCCCCCCTCACCTCCCGGCTCCACCTGTCCATGGGGGACGACGACGTGTCTAATGACAGGTTTTCGAACCTCGAAAAAAGGGAAAGTCTCCCGTTCCTGCAAGTTGTGCACGAGCGGATCACGCCCAGGGCCTCGTGCGCCTCTCTGGCCTACCGCGGCTCTCGAGCCTCCTTCAGCACACTCGGGGCCTCTACAGCAGGAGTCAACATGGCCTCCCGACCCTCGATGGTCTCTCTGAAGGAGACCCTCTCTCGGGTCAACTTGGAGCTCCATCCTGAGAAGGGGTCCTTCGTTGCCTTCAGCATGGGCCAGTCCATGGCCTCCATCCCCACCATCGCTGCGAAGGTCTACATCATCACGCAGGTGAGATTCACGATTTTTTTTCTAGCATTTTCGTTGGTGTGTTTTTTAATATTTGATCATATGGGTAGAAAAGTTATAAATCGTACTTTGATCTAGTTATCGACTCTTTTCATCGAAATTGTTCCCCATAATCTTGTCTCTGAATGCAGGTTAGTTTCACGCATATAAATAAGGAGTGATGTGGCATGTACAAAAATGACAATAACCAAGATAACCTTTGCTTTCAATTCTATGTAACTTCATTTATATGCCAAACCAAGAAAAAATCAATGTACCTATTATAATTATTTACAAACTACCTATCCCACCGTAAATGTGTTGGCACGAATAACTGCAGGTCTTTGAAGGAATAAACTTATGAACAATTTTTTTTTCAAGCTAGTCTATGGTTTGCGTGACAAAGGCAAACCTCTAACGAAATGCTTAGTAATCTTCCTACGACCTGAAACCTGGCGATGTGTTGCAGGCAGCCGTAGAGGGACGCAGAAGATTAAATCTTCCTGGTTTTGATCTGTACGTTTCCAGAGAAGCAGGGATCTATCTAGGCCTCCCTATACGTGTAAGGACGTGAAAACTTGGCTTCGCTTTCCTAGGCAAGAAAATTTACTCTTTTATTTTAATTGGATTAGACCAAGATGAATCGCGGCAAAGGATTTGTACTGACAATTCAGGAGAATCTAAAACTTTTATTTTTGACACTGGCGAGGGTGAAAATAATTTCTTATACAAATTATACGATTCACTACGCAGGTCTTCAAAATAAATAATAACTCCTACTTTATATCTGAATAAGAAAAATCGCCATGCTGAATTCTCTTCTTTTTTCAACTTGATAGGCTGCATGCATCTATTTATATGTATATATATTAATACGTGTATATAAGTGATGTAATTTTGTAATGTGAGGCAAGAAAAATTGTTTGATCTTTAAAGATTTCGAAGAGCACAGAGAAAATTGCGCGCTTACTCAATTGACAATACTACTGGGAAGTTAGTTTTCTTACAATTTCAATTCCTTGAGTCATACAAGAAAATTTTTTTCAATTCGTTGGAACTGAATTCAGTTCTATAAGGTGGCTTCCATTTTTTTGTGGCTACAAGACTCCAATTTCTGTTATAATCCCTTGACTTGACTGCGATTATGATAACATTAGGAACCTTGGCTGCTCATTTCTATTGGATTTTCGACTTTTACTTAAACTTATATGTTACGAAGTATTTTTTACACTCTTTCAAAAGAACTCCTTAAAACTTGACTATTGATTAATATAGACCATAAATTAGAGACTTGCTGCAGTGAAGTTTGGTATTCAAATTCCATGGATTTCTTCACTATAAAGGTACGTCAAATTTATACCTTGTGTTTGTAATATCTCTTCCGAATATACCATTTTTACTGTCTTTCAATACCATGCATCTAATGAGCGCTGTTGATTGAAACTCGTGTTTAATATTCCATTCATATCGATTAGTTGAACTGTTTACGAGGGTTGGTGCCTCACAGCTTTGTAAGAGCTGCATTTGCGCTGTACACACACATACAGTAACTGCACACACAGTAACTACACACACACAGTTAATACACACACACAGTAACTACTCATACAGTAACTGCACACACAGTAACTACACTCACAGTAACTACACACTCAGTAACTGCACACACAGTAACTACTCATACAGTAACTGCACACACAGTAACTACACACACACAGTAACTACTCTCACAGTAACTACACACACAATAACTACACACACACAGTAACTACACTCACAGTAACTACACTCACAGTAACTACACTCACAGTAACTACACACACAGTAACTACACACACAGTAACTACACACACACAGTAACTACACACACAGTAACTACACTCACACAGTAACTACACACAAAGCCCGATCACTGGATGTGTTGAAGGTGCCCACAGTGAATAACGAACATCACGGGCTGTAAGCTCATAAAAAATGTGCGGAGAAGTGACTGCGACTTTGGGCTCATCTTTATAAATTATGATTTTTATTCATCATCTGCGAAAAGTCTATTATAATGTATTCGAATATTTTCTACGTGTATAATCATCTTTGAGAGTCTGCCAAATCTTGAAGACGTGCTCTGTCCGGCAGTTTTCCGACACCTTAAAGTTTTTTATTAGGTATCATCGAGAGTATTTTTAGTCGTAACGAGCATTACTGAGCTGAGAATATATTATTAACATCATTATAGATGACGTACACTGGTACTGAAATACGTATCATGAGCTACCAAACCTATTTCCTCAGCACCAACATAGTTCTCACGATATCTCGAAGGAAAGTTCAATCCCTTGGTTCAATCAGTACCAGTTATGACTAATGGGAGTCCGGGTACTGTACATGATATGAAGATGTACTGGTAGTGAATGAAAAAAATATTGTAAGTTTAACATCACGTTGTTATGCGATTCGCGAAAACGTAGTAGAAAGTGTGAGCGTGTAAAGCGGTGAGACGTTACAATTTGCAATGTAATGAATTTCAGGGCCGCGATGTAACGAATTTCAGAGCCGCGATGTAACGAATTTCAGGGCCGCGATGTAACGAATTTCAGAGCCGTGATGTAACGAATTTCAGAGCTGCTTCGGAGCAGTAAACGTGCTTGGACGCACGCCAAGCATCAGTCAGGTGCACGCTCTTATTTTGAAGCATGAGATGATGTCTGTAGCCCGCGTGTGTCGTGCGACCGTCGGCACCACTTGGCTCACGAGCACCCTGCTCTGTACCGCCACCTCGCGCTGACACCAATTCCTCTGATGTACTCTGTGTTTCACAGCTTCTCTGAAATTCTTTTCAGGGAAAAAAGTCACACAGAAGGGAATGTTTTCTCACGATTCCGATTTATCCTTCAAAGTATGTTGCCTATTACCACCCCGTGGTCGCAGTAGGCTTGAGGTGTAACCTGAGGCGCATTGTCTAGTAAATTCTACGAATATTAAAGCTTTAAATTATCATGTACTGGCATAAGAAATAATGACGGTCCTAGAAATTATTTCGTGCGGTCTAAGATGAAGGCACGACATCAAAACGAACGCAAAATACAATGTCTGCAGTGAACAAAATTGGTAAAACACATGCATGCATATTTTTTTAAAAGCGAATTGGTTATTTGTAGCCAAAATAGAATGCTACTGCATTTGTTAAGTTTTGTATTTTTTGAAATCTACCACTGAAAATGATAAGACAATATCATGAGGGTGTCTACATGTTCTTTATGTATATCCTCGTAATTTTGTCAAAACACCAAGAAAAAATAATTTAAGTATAGTGTACCTTAATTAAAAAATATGTTATGTTGAATATTTACATAGAAATTCATTTTTCCACAAATTTTATAGAACAAATTCTCATACTGTCTTAAAACGAGAAGCTAACATGAATATATTATTTTCTTGAAAATTTTATTTGTTATTTATAATTTATAGAATAATGCTAGCGTATTGGCGAAGTTTCGTCTACTATGGAATCATCGATGAAATTGTCAACGAAGAAGACGTGTGGGTTTGCCTTCACGATTTGTACCGAAAAGTCATGGAAAAAATGCTTTGAAAAATACTCACAGAAAGTAGATGCCAATAACGTGAAAAAATATTCATTAGTACAACTGTACCTTGAAAGTATTTTATTTTGTTGTTTCATTATATATAAAATTAGGTGCATATTTTATTCAATACTAGCGTCCCCATGCCGTCAAAAAAGATGGTGAATCTCACTTGGGAATGATGTAATTTTCTGTATCACTGATACGGACTGCCTTCTCTGACACAGTCTCGCTGATAAGGAATGCGGACCCGAGCTTTGGACCCTTGAATTATCTCCGATCAAATTCCTTCAGTGCGTAAATAAATCGTTTCACGTACAAAAAAAATCTACATTGACTTTGCATGTTATTATGTAGTATAGACTATACTGTATTGCGTTTTGTATCGTAACGTCATGCTATAACGTTACGGTCAAATAAAGACCGGACTTTTATATTCCTTTATATTTTATTATGTTATATTATGCTATACAGGGTGTCCCACAAGGAACCGAACCCACTTTTTAAAAGTATATAATATGTTAACTTATCAACCGACTGTAATGTTCTTTTTTATTTTGGTGCAAAAATTTGTTCTCGGCTGCAAAAATGTTATGAGGAACGTAAGATTTTAAGAAATAGAATTTTAATAAAAGCAAAATGGACGATAAGATACTATTTGACCTGCTGGCCATATGCGTCGCAATGCTGCCTTCATTTCTAATGATTTTTAGTCTTCCATCATTGCTTTTGTTTAAGTTAAGTACGGTACCCACTTGATAAGATTTCCGCTGTGTGTCGTGAATGGTACTCTTCAAAGGAGACGTTCTCACGGGGAATGTTTCTTGGAATCTCTCTTTCCCCAGTTTGTGACTTCTGGTTTCCGTGCAACAACTCACGACGAAACGTCGGTGGTTCTATGTGAGCTGAATTTTAGGGTGCACCATAAATCTCTTGTGAATTAAATGCTTATGATATTTTATCGTGACGGTATCAGTGATACGGGAAATCCCTACAGACAGGGTTCGGTTTTGTGGGACACTGTAAAATGTGATTTTTATTATACCATGTTTTATAGGAAGTAATGTAGAATATTGTATCGTTTCATACATCATCCTATCATAAATGCCTTTATTCTCACAAAATAATCATAATTTATGTAATTTTAGCTAGTTCGTTGAAACTAACGTATCAGTTGATTTGGAGTTGCAATATATTTGGATATTAATTCATAAACTGCAGCGGAGTCCCTGAGTACCATGCCCCCGAGGGAGTTACGTAATTGGTTTATCAGTGTGGGAGCCTTGCTTTGATCAGTGGTGCTGATAGTGGAAACCAGTAGATCAGAATTATCGTTGGTGCCATTTAGTTCACGCTCCACACGAAACAAATTAATTGTTGTTATCGACCGCCACCGCTCCGATAACGAGATGTTCAGGTCTGCTGATAACACTCGAAGACAGTGAGGTATACCTGCTGACACTGTCTCCAAAAAGCCGTGAACATGTCTTCAGAACACTGCTATTTCACTCAGAATGGTCCCATAAAAATGAGTGGAGGTTCTTGAATAATTTAATTTGTCCAGTTGAGATGTTAGCGAAGTTGTCATTGTTCAAGCAGGATATTTGCGACATTTCTAGCTGCCCGTTTGCCCTACGTCTTCTCCTTGCGTCGTGTAGAACGAATGTGGGCTTACACGAATACCGAAAATATAAGCTAGAATTTTCAAATTTTCAGTGAGGAAAAACTCCGAATACCTTTTAGCAATTCGCATCAGGTAAATGTATTCAATCATACACGCGAATATGTAGTTAAATTTTTTGATTTTTAGTTTTGGATGAGAAGAGGCCTCGGATTATATATTAGATATCACTTTCCTCGTTGCATCAACGTTTACTCAATGTATAATGCTTCCCTTTATGTAAAATAATGCAACTTCACTGATGAGAAAGTTGGTTCAGAATTAGAGAAAATTACTTTTTTATATTGAAAAAAAAAACAGAAAAGGAACATTTTCGACCTAGTGGTTGTAATATATTGTAATTAATAATTTTCTCGTAGGTTATCAAGGTGCTGGGGAGGACCGCTTTTGGCCCGTTTATAGCATATGTATACTAAATATGTAAATCAATCTCAGTGGGTTGATGCTGCAAGTGCTAGAGGGTCATTTATTTCTTCTTGGGAATGATGGAACGTATGTCTTCTAAATCTCCCTTGAGGTAACTTGGGATCACGTGATGACGCTGAATCCTGTTGGAAGCTCCACGGTGTACTTTAAACATCCCTTACCCAACAGAACACTCTTCTTGTCAAAACAAAACTACCGAAAAATTGGGTTTAATTCAACGAAAACAACTACTTGTCTCGTGTGATGCATTTGCACATAAAGTGATTGCTGTAATTCGCATCTAGGTTGGCACATTATATAACTTCGAAGATATAGTATTCGTGGATGATCGTGTTGCAACCATCTGATCAGAGATATTGCACTACTGTCATTTTAACCATTACAAAATTGATTGTAATAATTCTGGGTTACCTTGCATTTTAGTTTCGTCAAATTCCTAAACGTTAGCAGTCAAAGCACACATTTATTGTCAGTTCCATACCTCGATACAAAAAGTTTCTTAAGAAGCCCCAACAGTTGAAGACATCCTCTAAATCCCTGAATCCTGTATATTTTACAGTTGTAATTCTCCACTTTTGTAGGTATCAATTTTACAACAACGTTAATACTTTTGCTCTGAGGAACGTATAATGAATGTTCAGATCTTTTTGTCACGGCTCACGACATGCTTTCTTGAGCGAGGACGAGCTCTTGCCCTTGTCACCCTTATCTGTAGCGGCGCCGCAGCCTTGGGCTGCTTCACCTTAGCATACGTGAGGCTCATCCTCCGCAGTGGCACCGAGCTCGAGGGGGCCCCAACTCGAGGGGGCCCCAGCTCTAGGGGGCCTCAACTCGAGGGGGCCCCAGCTCTAGAGGGCCCCAGCTCGAGAGGGCCCCAGCTCTAGGGGGCCCCAGCTCGAGAAAGCCCCAGCTCTAGGGGGCTCCAGCTCGAGAGGGCCCCAGCTCTAGGGGGCCCCAGCTCGAGAGGGCCCCAGCTCTAGGGGGCCCCAGCTCGAGAGGGCACCAGCTCAAGGGGGTTACCTTGCATTTTAGTTTCGTCAAATTCCTAAACGTTAACTAACCTCTCACCTCTGAAATTATTAGACATAAATGCTACTCAAAAGATTAACGAAGGTTCTCAGTTTTCATATCCTACAGAGAACTGTCCCGACTTGAACATACAGGAATCAAGTAATGTTTCGGCATTGTGGAGTGTAGACCATCGATACAGTCGGGCTCGGGCACGCGGCGTTTCAAGCTAAATAAAATTTATTTCAAGCTAAGAATTTCAGTATTTAACTACAACAAAGAAAAATTGTATGTACAGAAGCAATGTATGTAGTAATGGAACCGAGAATATTTATTTTTTTTCAAATTGCTTGAAATGTTGTGCATGTAAAACTGATTTGACTGATGGAATTTCTACATCAGATGCATATATTGAATCGTCTTTATCTGAAAAAAATGATAGACTCCTATTCCGTGAGGTGAAATTGGAATACTACATATTTCATAAAAAGTCCCGCTGAAAATGCTCGGCGTGATATCAATTAAAGTGAACTTACATGAACGGACGATAACCGGGTGACTCATTCTTTCAGCGTGAGTCATTCACGCAAGTGTACGCATTAATGTGAAGGTAGCCAAAGTCCCAATGGCTAATGAATGTTTATAACTTTCTCTGTCGGTCGGCAGCGCATGATCGTTTGAACGCTTGCCTGCCGTTTTAAACATAGTCATCTAGCGTCATCTTTGTTATCCGCACAATGATTATCAAGTATGTGCACGTGCCTGTGCAGTGTAGAAAACATTTCCTAACATTTTTGGCACTGATAAGTTTCGTCTGCAGTGCACTGTCCGACTGACTTTGTGCCCAGGAAACGCTCATCTTTGTAGCGTTAAGACCTACATCCTGCCCGCCTGTACTGCCCCCCTCCTTTGACTACATATTGTAGGCATGGGTTCTCAACAGCCATGGGTTTTAACACGCGTCGAATCTGTTTAAAACTCCCATTTGGTTTTAAGTCGACTTCAACATCCGTGCAAGAACTAACCACTTCGGATGCTTGTCATGCTTAGATTGACAAACATGTTTAGGTGTACTACGCTTAAGAATTATTATGACTTTCGGGGCCTAATGCAGAGCTACAAGTTCAGCATTGAATTAGCCGTCTGTGCTTTGAAGTAAGTTTGTTTTACGGTAGCTTGACTAAGTTAAGCAGAGCCAAACTTTTTCCATGCGTTGCTTTTTTCTTCATTTTTCAGCTTCATTTTGAACGAAAAGCTCATGATTGTGTGCCCAATAAGATCGTACACACGTTGAAATTGCCATTTTAAATAAATGCATTGTCGGTATGTTCAGAGAGTACAGTTAGCATGCTGGTTAAATGTTCAAAATTCTACATTATAAATGCTACACTTTATTACATTAATTTTCATAGTTGATACTGGGCGTTCGTTGAAACTATTGCTGTTATGTATCAAGAGCATGAAATCCAGTGAAAAAGTTCCTGAATGATAATTCTTCGCACGTCCCAAGTCCCACTCACAACTTCAGGTATGCGACCTCTTCATAAAATGTTACATATTTTTGCTTCGGGTGGTAATGAGTCATCTGAGTCTCAGATCCTTCACTCACTCTTATTTCAACAATCAGAACTTATGATAAATTCTGCAATCGCTTTACTGCCTGCGCTCCAAAGGCTCATTTGCTTCCAGCAGACTGTTTCACGAAGTGCTTCTTTTCGCTAAAAGATCATGTGTGTTTTATGAACATCCTTTTGAGAAAAGATTGTAGTGTGGAAGTGGAAATTTTACTTCTGTTGAGGCACTCTCTCAGAGAAGTTGACCAGCATCCTGAGCCTTGTTTCTGGTTGTTCACACAAGTCTGAGATTCAGGCATGATTTTTTTTATCGTTTTTAACTTCTTTCAGGTCTTTCGCGTCTTGAGCCGTTCGCTTACACTGAAATGCAGCAGGTTTATTATTATGTTGAAACGAAACACAGAGATGAGATGGTAGTTCTTAATTGAAATGACCGAGATTCGTTATTAGATTTGAACGCAAACACATTTGACTCATTTTTATGCAGAAAATAGATATGAGGTTCTGTTTGTACAAGAAAAACTTATGTATGCCATTTGCTGCCAATGCATGTTAGTGTTGAGTGCTTCATTGTGATCAGTTCGCATCACCAAGAGCGCTGCAGTGCACGGCTCTAGCTCATTCGCTGCACGTATTGCAGATGATCTTTTGTTAGGAGAAGGGGCCTATTTTTAGCTCTCTAGAGAATCTAGGCGACACTTTGAGCTCGCATTTGTAGTATTCAGGCAAGCCGTGATGGCCGTTGTGTGTCCTTCCAAATGAACCAAAATGTTTTCAGTTGATTGCTCCCGGTGGCGTCATGCAACGCCAATGAGCTTGATGTAACAAAACGGCAGGAGTTTCGAACACATAATTGTTCAGGCCTGGCATGTTCGAACACATGTTTGTTCAGGCCTGCCATGTTTAGTGGCCTTCCTGCTCCAGTCGAGATTTTCCGCACCATGTTTGGGGTTGAGTACTGGACTGGGATCCCAAGCACAGCTGTTCGTAATTTATAGGAAGAGAGTTGTAAGGGAACGAGCAACACTCCTACTACGCCGGATAACATATGTGTTGCATACTTGTACACTGGTTATGCTCTCCAAGTGAAAGTGTAGTGCATAGGTATATTTTATTTCTCAATTATTCGTTAGAAGTACTCGTACGTGGTTTTGCATTTGACAACACTTATCGTGTAATATCATAAAAAACACTGCATCATGGGTATATTTTCAGTCAAAGGCTGTTTAGATCCCGTTGTTAGGTTGATTACAGATGAATATTTCGGGAAAAATTTTCCTTCGTTCCATTTTTATTAGATAAAATATCATTTTCTCTAAAGTGAAGAGAAAACCAAAGTAAAAGGAATTAATGAATCTATCTGAAGTACACAGGTGTGCAATTTTCAAAGCATCGTTATTTTGAGATCTGTGATGTAGTTCCAATTTTTTACGCATTTAATGTTTCATTTCAAATAGTTGCTGAGCTATTATCTTAATTTGACCTATAATTTCGGCATTGCTGCACAGGATTTCTAAAATCCCATGTTTTTACTCAGCTGCTGAGGAACTACCCTCAAGTGTCACATATGTCAAAGCGCTCCTGTCATCTGTGAGCTGCTTGAGGCTATCATTTCGTGGCCTCTATATCGCGACGGCCTCGTCCAGGCGATTTTTCTGCACAGAAACAAATGGACTAGCTCAGAAAATGAGCTGGCACGCCTTCGGGTACCGCTCCTCCATTGGCTGAAACACTTCAACGAAATGCCACCCCTTTCCTGAGGACCAATGACGGTCGAGAATTTCTTACACTCCCCCAGATGCCAAAAAAAAGAATGTCTCCGAGGCCATGTGAAATTGAGGAGAAGTTGCGCCTGTCGCTCCATGGCTGAGCAGCTCGAGGCAACAGGCATGTCGTCTCAGATACGAGGTGATCAGAACGCCGGCGGCTGATCTCTCTTTCTGGAGTTACAAAACTTGATGAGAAAGTGCAAGAGGTAGGAAGCCTTCTCTTTTAGACACTCCTCAAATAAAACGATTATTTACCTAAGCCCAATCGAAAAAATGGCGTTAGCGATATGTGTGTGTGTGACCAGATACGCTATCTCTCGTACAGGGTCTCCCTAGTGCGAGCAAGCAATTCATTTCCCTCTGTTCAGTGGGCTAGCGAGCAGAATGTGGCTGAGGGGAGACAGGATCGCACGGCTCATCTACTTTATTTTCTTTTGCATTTAGTGACACTGAGAATACCTCAAATAACGAATCTTTGGGCCGGAAAATGTTCAGCGGTCGGTTAAGTGTACTGCACATATCGAAAGGTCGATTTGCTTAGATTGTATCTCATCTCCCCCAACAGGCTTATGAACTCTTGAAAGGAAGCACCATGTTGTATCAATACTCAAGTGCAGGGCGCATACTGTAAAAATTCACGTTATCTATGCATTTTTGCACTCGTCCGTTGTGAAATATTTGAAATTGTTTTTCATTGTTTTAACATCTTTCACATCTTGCAAGTCAATTATACCACATTTACCCTATACTCTTTCTTTATTCTTTTCATCCTCTCATTTCCTACTCAGAGTACACCGCTTCCGTAATGGTACGAAAGTACCGTCATTAATACTTCTCACACAGGTGCAGGAATCGTGAATATAGCGTGTCCTGCTCACCGCACTCATGCAGCGAACATTAGCGTGGAAAAAGTTATTTCCACTGTTCGACCCTTACCGTCAATCTATGCCCATGTATTGTAAAGATTTGCTTGGCACCGGCATGAAGTACGAACATTTCTCGCGTTTGTTGGAGTCCAGGCGTACCTGGAAACTACTTTTTCTGTAATTTCTTCCAAGAAGAGAGGCAAGGCCTGCGGCAAAATGTTGCAGTCGTGGGCTGTACCTGGCGCTCCTGCAGCCTTGCGTGCCCCGGCCTCGCCGCAGCTGCAGCGGTGCGCTGCACTTCTCGCTTCTAGAGCCCCTAGAGCTGCTCTCAGTTGCAGTCATGATGCACGAAGGACTCATGGCTGTCGTTTTTATTGGTCATATGTTCGGGAATTTGTATACGTGGGTCAAACTGTCGCATGAACTAGAACTAGTAGAACTCTAATTCTACCCCTTAAATTTAAGTGCCAAGTTAAATTAAACATAGGGGAGTCGAATTTTCAAGCTACAAGGTAAAGCACGCCCTGAAAACTTAGTGTTACCTAGCCAGGCTGTCGCACGGCGCTAGGATACAAACGGAGTTCTCAAGACTCCCTTCCGATCGCAAAATTTTCAGAACTAACAAAGATAAGAAACTTCTTTGAACTCATCAGCAACTCTACGACTTCACCCGTGTTTTGATATTGGCGTTTGGTTGCGTGAGTTCCGCGAATTTGGGCCGACTGCCTGCACTCCCACGCTAACCAAGGGAATACGTAATGAACGATCGGGTCTGCTCATCCTTTTTATCTCCATGTTTACACTCTGTCTCCTCTATAACTTGAATTGTTTTGTGCAATGTAGTAAGGAGCTTTTCAACAAACGTGAAAGCGTAATATGGATGAATTTCTTCAGACAACAAACATGCTCTAAATTGGCCACGATCATTTCCAATTAGTTTGGAGTCTTCTCTGATTTTTATATAATTAATTTTTAAGTTCTTTGTTTCTTTTATTATGTTGTACCTCATTAAAACTGGGGATTAAAATTGTAAATTTTCAGAGCATTTTCACTGATGAAGTGCTGTAAAACAGTTTTGTCTTTTTTTCTTTAACACAAACTTTATATCGAATTTTTCGAAATTTAGTTACCTCCATGGCACATTATTTCAATAAACTATATTAAGTTTTTCGAGCTATAACCTATTTTATGTGCTATGGTACACGTTAATTTTAAGGTTGTGGTCTTACTGATCACAATCAGAAGTGTCCCTTGACTTTCACATTTTAATTTTACGGCTGTAATTTTACTGATTGAAAACCCGATGTACAATGCTCTGTGTGTGAATGAGATCGGAATACGCGATTTCTTTCTTCTTTCTTTTTTTATCTAACATTATTTACATGCAAAGAACTGAAGGTCCGCGGCGCGAGTTTGCAGTCGTACTAAGGCGCAAACGACCTCCTCGAGCCTCGAGTGTGCTTATGAAAATTGACGTAGGTACGTAGTTATTTAATGAAAACCAAAGACTATATTGGGGATTAAAGGTGTGCCAACGCATGGGAGCGATTATCTATCAGCTTTACTCATGCTACCTATGAACGATTTCTACGTTTGTTTTTGTTTTAAAGCGAATACCTTGTTCTGTCATTGGCGTCAGACACTTCTTCATCGAGGATTCAGCAGGATCTTGAAAGTCGGTGGATTTGTTCAACAGAAGTGCTCTAATCTGGCAACCTGTAATGGTACCTGGGGAGTGTAAGTAGAGTTGTACAGACTAAACAATAGTTAGGTACATCTTATAAGTATAAGTAGGGACCTCATAATAGTACTAATGCACATTTGACACAAAACGTCTCACACGATCCAATCAAAATGCAGAGATTATGACAGACATGAACTGCACCACGAATGCACGTAGCTCCTGTAGGGAATGAAGGTGTCCAGTGTTTCTCTTGCGTACCTCATATCTCTCCTATAGAAAATTTGAACTGTTAATACGCTTGCGTACCTGGCTTAGGCGAGCTCATGCTACCTATGCCGACCCGAGAAACTTGATTTCTTGATCCAAACATGTACCGTTTCCACACTCTTCAAACATCGCTGCAGTTCGTGCGTTCTGGCAGTTCTTTGTTCTTTGTTCACGTGTCACCGCCGTGTGGAAACTGGTGCACCTATTCTGACTCTTATCTGAACATTCTCGGTAATCTCCAGATAAACGTACTACCTGAGTGCCAGTGCGAATAGGTCTTAGAAAAGTGACGTCATTAATGACTAATAATGAACGCCGCTCATCATTTCTCATATATCACTGCATTATCTCAGCTACTTCCTGAAAGTTTAACGAATGGAGATAACATTTAATCTACACCTATTTTTAGACGACCTTATTTATTGGAAGTGATTATTGTTGCAAGTATTCCACCCACGAGGAAACGTCAGAATGATCGACTTTAGTGAACTGATTCACAGGCTTTTAAATGAAACCTACGTGCTGAAATATAACATTTATTTGCCAAAGAAAGTATTGCATGGGTTACGCACTCGATGAAAAGTTATTTACCCAATTTCGTTCTCACGCTCCATTTCGTATCCTTGAGACTGCGAGGGTTGTTTTTACCTGAGAGGATTCATACAACTGCACCTTCCTGAGAGGAAGGTGCAAGCAATGTTTTTCGTTGGTGAATACCTTGCAGATATTTATCCTTATTTACAATTTTACATATATATGCATCCAGTTTTTAAAGTGCAATCCACTCTTATACGCTCATACTCTATTATAAATAGGTGGCAAAAATATTTAGTTGCAAAATACTTGCCGTGCGGATGTTTTTTCAACTCCATGTGATCGCCAACCAGCTGCTAACGAAAGCAATTTTTTAACTCCATGTGATTGCCAACCAGCTGCTTACGAAAGCAATTTTTTAACTTCATGTGATTGCCAACCAGCTGCTTACGAAAGCAATTTTTTAACTCCATGAAATTGCCAACCAGCTGCCAACGAAAGCAATCTTTTAAAGACTCCTGCTACGTAAAAGCCATTCGACTTTAACTAAAAAACGTATAACTTGAAAATATGAACTCCATCGTGGGTGAAGTCTTCTTTTATCGTTCGGAATTACAGGGACCAAACGATTGTTATTCTCATTTTTGAAAACGCGAATATTTCATTAAAAGCATCCAATTTCCTTAACAATGACTGCATAAGTTATTTCGGCACATTTCTTTCACGGTGTAGTCACATAAATTTGTTTTGCAGTGCTCTGTGTAATTTTTTGGCCTCTTCTTTTATGGGCTGTTTTTACTGCTTTTAGGGTCATATTCTGGGACAACAGTCACCGGCACTGACGAGGGGAGTGAGGGGAGGGGGGGGATCGATCAATGACGGAGCGCAGCAGGCCTGGCAGTTATTTCCAGCTGCGTCATGATTAGAGCTCCAAAGTCATCTTTTTCCTGATTGAAAATTGCCTTATTGTGTAGGTTTTTGATTGACATAAATTAATACTCAATTATGATGCTTCATTACTCTTCTTTGTCTTCCTTTGTGGCAATCAAACAATGTCGGTTCAGTACTGAATATATCTGTGTATTTATTTTATCTTCTTCTCTCATCGCGAATATTGAAGAGATTTGTTCGCTCTTGGTAGCAGATAGAACTTCCATGGCGCGACCACGAGCTCGTGTGGTGGTGTGCTGCGGCTCCGACGGGCGGTGGCTGGAATAGACATCGCATGACCATTGTGCATAGCATATACTTTACTTCACAGACGCACATAGATAAGCATGCACGTGAATCTTCTACGCGTGTACGTTATTCTAACTTAAACTGTAGCTCACGTTTAATGCATGGAAGTGACTGTGGACCCCATAAAAGTTACTCAGAGATAGAAAAACAAAATAAAAGCAGGAGAACTACAGGCTGAATAATATATTTTATCTATAGTCTAATTGGCCATCATTCTATTTACTATACGGACCCTATCTACAGTTTATGAATTTACCAATATCATTTTCGTTAGTCCTATTCTCTGAATACTTCTCCTCAATTTCATTTGTTATAACATTTTCAATCAGCAAAATCCTCTATTTTTTCTCATTCGTTTTTTTAAATAGTACGTCTGTGAGGTTGGACCGCCGTTTGCGTAGTTCGATAGGCGGCACATTAGTTAATGCATTTTGGAGAGTGAATTTTCGTTGCAGCCTTCTGTGTGGAGACCTTGATTGCAGTTACCCCGTCCCCTGTCAAGGCCCCCGTCAAGATGAACTTGCTCCTTTCTGTCAGGCGTTAAGGTCATAGACGGGCCTCGAACATGTTGCGTCATCTCCGCGTTGTTGAATTGCCGCGAAATTTCTGTTCTTCCAAGAGTCAGGAAGTATCAATATCACTTTATATGAGTTTTAAAATTGTAATCAATGTACTTCTCGCACTACTGATGACATATTTTACTATGAAAGGCTAACAACTTTTGCTGCATCGAAAAGCCTCTCAGTGTTGGTACACTTGATCAAGGGCAGACTATACCAACCAAGCTGAGAATATTTCATTTGAGCAGTGTGCAGAATGGAAGTATACTTTTATCTTCTAAGCCCAAAGTTTTCGAGCTGCTTGACATTTGAATAAAATCACGAAGGCAATAGTCGGATTGTATTTTTTTATATTGTCACCAATTTTCGGCTAGTATTTGCAATTATATTTATAAAAATACTTAAAGCAGTTCGATTTTGATCAGCGAAGTATTGGAGAAATTCTCTTCAGTTTCTTCTAATATAAAAGCTTTGTACTCCTACCCATCATTACTAAAGTTCCAACTAAATTCACTAAATGCAGACAATAAGTAACTGCTCTCTAAACATTCTGCCGCAAAAAGTACCAGTTGTCCCTCTCAAATCCCCCCACATACTGGCACACTCCAGAGCACGAGCGAGCGATGAGGGGCTGTCTGCCTGTCTGGCAACGATAAGTTCACTTCCTGCACCTTGTTATTTTGTGCCTCCGTGGCCCGCTGCACGCAGACGCGCTGGTGTTCAGAAGGCTGAGCACAAGCAGCAATCACGCAGCCGTGCCGCGATTTGGGCGATATCGTGCAATTGGAGGGGCAATCATGGACATTTCCTGGCGTACGCTGAGATTTACGTGATGCCGTCCGTCAGTCTTGCCACCAGCCGCTCCTTAGTTGATACTTAAGAAATCGTGCCTCGCAATTGGTTTGGAGTCTTTCGTTCGAACTCGCGAACATTATTATGCGTCTATTTTTACTGGGTACATTCTACAATAGTATGTGTGTGTTTTAATGAGTATATTTTGCAACATTATGTGTAGGTCTTAATGAGTAAATTTTACAAAATTATGAGTCTATCTTTTAATGGCTATATTTTACAGTATTATGTGTCTAAGTTTTAATGAGTACGTTTTCCAATACAAAGTGCCTTCGCACGAGTGTATTTTATGTTTGTCCGTTAAAACCATGTTTTTTTTTGCACGCAATAATGTCAGCTATGATAATGTTTGTAGAATTCGGCATAAGTTCTCCGATATTAATAAAGGACACACCGGGGAAGATAAGGGATATCTCGCTGCACTGGGGCGTGGCTGGTTGCCTCACGTAAGAACTGCGAAGAGGAGCTTCGTTCTCTCGATCGGAAAACCATGCACACCCTCTCCATAGCTCAAAAAGCTCTTCTCCAGTCTCGTACACATAGGCCTCCCATAACTAAGTACAGGGGTCGCAAAAGGTGCTGACACTTTATGGTTTGTCATGAATTATTTGTCAAACATCCATATTTCAGAAACACTAATGTACGATTAAATTTTGGCCATGCGTTTTTACGATACCTTGTTGAAGTCGTAAAAGGCCTTACTGTTTCAATCTGCCGTACTGAACTTACGTCCCGCCAGACTTCGCTGCATTTATCGCGATTCTGACGAACTTACCAGGCCGCGATATGGGTCTCGTGATAATAGCTTGCGATTTCACGGGAACACTTCATAAAATTGAGGACAGTCGTTTCTTCTACGTGACATGATGATAATTTTTTGGAGGACTTGTTTATTAAACAACTTATTTGCTTTTGATAGCAATCAATACCCGGTATTGCCAAGATCGCGAGTGTTTTTTATTAGTATGTGTAGCTCATTGCTTTATCAATGATTCAAATTGTATTTTTTACTCTCGCTGCTAAATAATTTTTTCAGTATTTGGATAATTTCCTTTTAAAAAGAACACTCTCACGTCGCTGGGCTTCTCCACAGGTGCTGGCTGCCATCTCAGTGTCCATCGGGTCGATGGCGGTCGGCTTCACTGCCGGGTGGACGTCCCCGGCTTTAGAGTCAATGAAGGAGGACAACTCGACCTTGAACATCACCAGCGAGCAGGAGTCGTGGGTGGGGTCCCTGATGCCCCTCAGCGCCCTCGTGGGCAGCGTCATCGGGGGCTACCTGGTCGACGCCATCGGCAGGAAGATGCTCATCTGTTCTTGTGGTCCGCCATTTATCGTAGGTAAGCCTGACGCGTCCCAAGGGTGTGAGCCTGACGCGTCTCAAGTGTGTGAGCCTGACGCGTC
>VOMN01086922.1:0-10270 GCA_014899125.1 Orchestia grillus
CCAACATCACGACTCCAAGGGCACCAACATCACGACTCCAAGGGTACCAGCATCACAACTCCAAGGGTACCAGCAACACAACTCCAAGGGTACCAGCAACACAACTCCAAGGGCACCAGCAACACAACTCCAAGGGCACCAGCATCACAATTCCAACAGCACCAACATCACAACTCCAACGGCACCAACATCACAACTCCAAGGGCACCAGCATCACAACTTGATAAGGTCATAACATCATGACTTGGAAACCACTAGCATCATATCTCCAATGTGAGGACTTGATACGTTTCTACTTCACTGAATGCACCCAAGGATAGCATTAGCTGGTCCCTCATCACAAGAGATATGACAAAGGCCAATAAAGATAACAAAAAACTAATAATGAAATACGCAGACACCCTACATAGGTATAAGGAATTTGTGGTACACTTGAAGCCATTTGTAACTCTGAAATAAATTATTGAACATTACATAACTTAACTTTGCCATCAAATTACAAGCAGTTTATACTCAAATACAATTTATTGAATCACAGTTAGAGGAAATACAGAGAAATTTATGTTATTTTAACACTTAAGTTCTATTTGGAGGAAACCAGCCCCAACCAGTCAAGGATGAACAAACTGAAAGGAAAAAAACGCAATTCCTGGTCATCCTCACCTTCTGTGAGACGGAAATAACAGTGAGCTTGAGGGCATCTCCCCCCTGCTTGATTAGCTCTACAACATAGCGGTGCTCGGCCCCCTCAACGCTTGCACCATTCCTGCCAAAGAGAATTTCATAAGTGTTCCAAGTAAAATTTTTAGTTTTGAACCTCTAAAAGAGGGACCTTTATGGGAATGATTTCATATGAAGATTTCATCATATGAACAATAGCTAAACAATACAAGAAACATTCAAATAAAAATGATCACAGAATGCAACACTAACACTTCTGATTCTTCACCTAGCCCTATCTATGGTGCTGAAACCTTATTCTAACAGAATTAGTCATAAAATCTGAATGAAGTAAGATCAATGCATCATGCCAATGAAAAACAGAGAGTGGATAGATGAACTAATTTAAAAATTAGCAAATAAACTATCACAATTTAACTCATTACAACTCACACTTCAAGGATCCTGTCACCTCGGCGCACTCCGGCTTTCTCAGCAGCACCTCCCTCTAGAACAGCGGACACATGCTGCAGGGGTGGGTACAGCTCACCATTTATGGGCCGCCACTGGCCACCTTCGCTGACCTGGCCCCGCACGTTGAAGCCAAAGCCAGTCTCGCTCTTGTGGATGGTGACAACTCGAGGACCACCACCATTGTGGTTGGAGTGGTTATTCATTTCCTTACAAGTAAGAGTAGAAGAACATAAGATGTGCAAAAATCAAATAAAAACTTGCAAATTAAAGACCTGGCATGCAAGCTAAATTAAAATAAGCATCAAGGAGCATCATCACTTCACATAGCTCAAAATCTTCTGTCAAATCACTGAAAAGAAAACCAAGTATTCCTGTTAAAATATACATTTTAATACAAGAGTGGATGATGAACATTCATGAAGAACATAATTCGATGTACAGAAAATTAAAATTAAGTAACTCTGAAGAATGACAAGGTTCAAGCTTATATTGTACTCTATTTATAACGCAGAGACATTTGTGGAAATGGTCCCCAATCTTTAGTTACCTATTTCATTCTCATTCACTTAGTATTTGATGCAAAGCTTAGCATGTTAATGTAATACTGAAGCCAATCACATAGCAAAATATCTTATAATATCCTCTATTAACCTTTTTTTAAAGAGTATTTATTATTAATGTTATCATACTGAGGGTTTAGAGCTGCCTATTTACAAAAAATGTGGTTTACAGAAAGCAAAGCAAAAAGACTTTAGTATGGACTCTAGGAACTACACATCCACAAGGTATTTTCCTACACAGCATCCCCTGCACATAAAAATAGCAAACTAAAAATGAAGAGGAAGAAAAGACAAAGAAGAGATGGGTAAGGTGTGAAAATTGAATAAAGTGATACAGGCATGAAAAATAGACATGCTAAAGACTTATCTAGAGCAGAGAATACCTAACAGTGCTCTCCTAGGGTTACCAGTCACCATAGCATATGATAAACAAATCTAACTAACCAAATCTTATCTATCCTATGCTCCCTGAGCGTTTTGTTTTCCAGATTATAAATTTAAATGATATAGACACAGCATTAGCATTAAGCAATATTTACTGACAATAAATTTAAATAAAATTTACCTATAGAGCATTGTTTTTAGATCTTAAATTTAAAAAAGGTCTGCCTAAAGCACAAGCATTACTTGTAGATAATAAATTTGAATAAGATCTACCTATAGCATAAGCATTGTTAACATATCCTAAATTAGAATAAGATAGATATATAGTATAAGCTGTTACCCTGGTAACTCAGAGCAAATTATAAATACAGGCATTTCAGAGTCACAGCATGTAGAGTGCCATCACAATGTCTGGCTATGCAGCTTGTAAGGTTATATTTATTTTGTTACTTTGAGCCCCTGAAACTCCATAAGATACACACACTGAGAGTGACTTTACTGCAGAGTTAATAGAGACACTGTCATAAATCTGATGTTAATATTGGGTGCTAGAAAAAAAATGCTCTAGAGTGTATGGAAAATATACTTGCATTCAATGCTCATTATTTTTCAAGTAAATGAAAAAAACTATATCAAAACTTGACTTACATTCAGAAGACGGTTTGAAGGGTTAATCTGGTATTATATTAAGCTTAGAGCTCTTTGGAATTGACATTTTTTCTGCAATTTTAAATTACTGCTACATATTCATAAAAGAAATTTATCTATCTATATTGCAACTGAGACTCTAAATAAATACTCTTCCTGTTACTTAAATAGATACATTATCTTATCAAATCCTCTCTTTGCCTTGAAATTTAAATGTGTACTGTTATAAACTAGGATATACATTAATTTTCTTATAAGGAGTAAAAAAACACTAAAATGAGTTAAACTTTTATATTGGCAATGATTAAGATCTAAACCTCCTTATGTACCTCTAATACCCACAAATGCATTAAATCCTACTAAAATTACTCATAACTATCTATTTGGCATTTAAATGTCAAATATATCATAAACTATTGTTCTAATCCACTTCATTAGTAAAACATTCTTGCTATGGCATTTAGGTATAGTTTTGGCAACCTATTGCACTGTCTGGGCACTCAGAGCTGACAAGGCAATGATTTTTTTTTTGCTGCTTGAATGCAATAAATGCCCCTAAAATGACTCATTCTGTTGTTTCATAGCTATGCTTGAACTATACATATACATGTTTTGTTTGGTACAAAAGTGAAATCTTTTATGGATTATATTTAAAAATATTGCTCTCCAAATAATTATGGAGATGGAAAACCTAAGTTAGAAATATTCAGGCCCCCGATTATTATACTTGTAGGGTATTTTAAGAAACTTAGTGTAACACAAATAAATGCTTATAAATTTTTTATTTGAATTACAAAAATGCATTTAGTTATTATTAAATTTAATAAAAGTACAGATCACAAATTTGATTGTAGTAATAAATTTGTTAAAATTAGATATAAAAAAGTTAACCTCAGTAATAAATTTACTAAAAGTAGTGATCACACAGTTAACTGTAGGAATAAATTTACTCTAGGGAGGAATTAGAAAAGATTTCTTACACAACTAGCAAATGAAGCACTAAGTCAGTTCAAAATTCAAATTGAGAGAAGCACAATTTGTGACTTACACACTGTCAAAACTCAAAACAAGTGAAAGCACTAGCAGATACTACAATCAGCATTTAAGAAAACCAAAAAAAATATTGATGTTCTCAATAACACGTAATGCATGGCCATTGTGGAAATCTTTCCATTCTAAATTCCTCATTTGATTGTTCACGACCATAATCACGAAAATTTTCCGTACAAATCAGGCCAATGAAGTTGGGCCTAATGAAGATCATCAACCAAGTCTAGAGCGCTGAATCCTAAATAATAGGTTTTTCATTGTACTAGAAACTCGGGGTTTAAAATTAGGCTGATATGCTGTACCTACATGAAAAAATGGCAGCACTTGATAGGTATACTAAAAATTATACTTAAAACAAGAACATAAGTGTTCACTCCAAACCATCAGCGGCTCCTATCTGTGCATACAAAATCCAGGCCTCAGAAATCGGAACATTCAAGTGTGGTCATGCGCAAGAGGTATAGGTTAGAAAGATTTGTCATTTAATATTGACAACACATTTGCAGGGATGACCAATGTAACTATCTTTTACAAGTGCAATTCTTGAAAATAATATACCGAACATGATCAAGTCAACCCTCAAAAGGAAACATTGCCTAGGTTTATCATCCCCGCGAACTAAATGACCACTTATGGCTCTGCGCTGGTTTATCTGCTCAAGTTTCGAAAAATAAACCAAAGTACCGTCTCGCGATACGACTTCTGAAAACAACTTTCGAACTAGAATTAGAAAACAGAAAACAAACAAGGTCAAAGAAAAAATTTCATCAAGCTCTCATTGATCATCTATTCTACCTAGAAAGCTCAAATTAGTCTTAAATAAAAGCTCACAAAATTTTCTATGTATACTAAATATTTCCATTATCAAGTAAAAACAAGGAAGAAAAAAGTGCCTCAATAATGCTTCTGAATCACTCTGCTTTTAGCGAAATTTTAACGAATCACTCTCGCCGAACTAAATCTCACTTTTCATCTATCGAAACTAAAGACTCCAAATCGTTTTCAAATAGTTGCGTATTAAATTTTCTTGCTTGGAGTGATTAAGAAATGTTTCGTATTTAATAAGGAGGGGATTAAACATGTCCTTTATGACATCTTATTTTTTTCCAATGTCTTGCGTTGAACTAGGTCTCATTTTTTATCTATTGGATCTAAAGACTTTGAATTACTTGAAAATTGTAGCTGATTAATTTTTTTGCCTGGAATGGTTAACAAAAGTTTCGTATTTGAATTAAAATTAGAGAAAACATGTCCTCCATGACATCGAAATTTTTCTTATATTTTCGTCAATGTCTTACGTTTAACCAGGTTCATGTTTTACCTATTGAAGCTAAAGACTTCGAATTGCTTACAAACTAAATCTCTGTAAACTTTCATTTAATTTTTAATCCCGGAGATTCGTTTGGCGTTACTTTAAACACCGGAATTTAGATGTCAAAAAAACTAAAATTGAAGAAAATATTTAATATAGCCCTCATTTCTTACCTATTTTTCTAGAGAGTTCAAATTAGTCTCAGATGTAAGCTCATAACTTTTTCCATGACATGCGCACATATAAGAATTGACTCCGTCATTCCCTCCTCCTTCCCTCTACGATTCCTGGGAGGCAATCCCACCCACATCACTATTCCCTCCATTCCAATTCTCGAAACAGCTCATTTCTGATCTATTCAATCTAGAAATTTGAAATTGCTCTCAAATTTCATTTCTTTACATTTTGCGGAGTGTTAAAACTTTCCAGCACCATCGTAGTCGAAGAGTAAAGACACAATCTCAAGCACATCGAAGTGGTTTATTAAACTTTCAATTCAAAAATCTATCTAAGCAAAACCAGTTCCAAAAGCTCGGAACGCTTCCATGTGGCAGAGATCTCAGCCTATCAAGGTTTTCCGTAAATATATTAAGTAAAGGCTCAATCAGCCCAATATTTGAGAATGTTTATTTATTTATTTTAAATGTTGAAAAGGCATCTGCCAACAAGCGCGTCCACCGTAGCGGCACGGCAGCACAAAGCCGACACCTAGAAACAATTTGCGAGGCAACCGCTAGGCGAATACCTTATTGAGAAGCACCCAGCACAGCACGCGTTAAGTCTTAGGTCAGATACTGCAGTTGATATATTCAAGTACGGTAAAACGGTCGTATTCTCAAGAAGCAGACTTCTGAGGCGATACAGACAGACACTTCTCTAAGGGGCAGCCGACATCAGTAGTAAAACAATAGAACCTTTATTAATTCCAACACTTTTTACTGTTGGGTTTTCAATGCCTTACAACTACTAATATGGTGAAGGATGTAAGGAATGTAGGGTTTAAGCTATCTTTTCCAAAGGAAGCACTCCCCTGATTACGTGAAATTTCATGCCTGAGCCAGGATTCGAACCCTAACGTCCTACCTGCGAGGCTATCACGCAAACCAGTACGCCATGGAACCCACGAGTGCGGAGCGGGACGGTCGCAGGAAAGGCTGATGTGGGTGCGGAAACTAGTCTGATGACCATCCAAATGGACGGTAAACGGGAAGAAAATAAATTGTGCTACGAGGTAACTTAATTGTCTACGATTGACTTTCAAAGAGCTTATAGTGGAAAAAAGTTTAAGGCTAAGCGTCGATGTCACGCAGGTTACGACGACGGAGCACCAAGCTCGAAGAATAACGCAAAGCGCCGCAGGTATGGACGCCCGCTGCCACGCGGATATAATAAAAAGGTTAAATTAACTAAGGATCAAGTCGGGTACAAATAAATATTAACCAGATGAAAATTGTCTGCCTGTCCAACCCAAAGCCAGGGAACAATTTCCTGACTGATTATTGCCGTCAGTGTCGCACGACTTTTAAGCATGAAGGAGAACATTTTTAGTTTAACTAAATCAGTCGAAGGTAGGCGCTTCTTGCGGAAAAGGTAGTAAATGAAGTAAAAAGTTTCAGTAAATATGAAAAGAAAGAGGAAGATTTTATTACCAGAGCTATATTCAAAGGCTGAACAAAAATCGGGCCCATCAGAACAAGCTCACGTAAGGTAACAACTTCAAGGATTTATAAGTCAAGTCTCAAATTGCAAGAAGCATTTAAGAAGTTGACATCAGCAGATAGTTAAGCAACTAAAATGAACGGAAAATAGATCCATTCATATAAAAAGTGCAGATTTTTTATATGGTAGTATAAGGTTAACTCACTACTTAAATAGTTTTCATTTTTTCTATCTTTGAATCCCTGTATAAAACTCACAATATAATGTATTTTATTTTGAAATTCTGTGAGATGTAAATAACATCGGATTGTTCTTTCAAGTTTATTAGTTCCAGTTATTGTTTCATCTATAGTTGGAGGAGCGGAAGGAGGGTGGAGGTTGTTTTGTTGCACTCAGTTGTGAGTAAAGCGTCAGTGTGTGAGGTTAGTGACGCTGGCGCGTGAACACCGATAAGCTATATCTGTTTCTATTCCTTGGAGATTACCGGTGGTTGAGTGCGGGAAATATGCCTCTTGCGGCGCAACCGGATCCTTGGTCAAAGCTCCAAGTGGAAGGAGATGTCGAGGTAAGACCTCTATGGATAAGTAATAATCAATTAATAGTCGTGTTGCTAACAGGTGTTAGGTATTTTCCGGAGTGCCCAACCCACTAAACCGAACTCGTTTGGGAACGTTCAAATGAGCCGCGTTAGCCTCGACGCTATGCTTTTAATGTAGCTTATTTTTTTAAATTCCGTGACCGTTTAATCGCTGTGCTGCTGCGTCTGATCGTTCCCTCAAGAATTCGTGGAATTATTTCGAAAATTTGGTTCAATTTTTCGACTCGAGGTGCCAGTGCCGTACCACATGCCCGCTGCGCTCAAGTGCCAGTGAAGTGCCAAGCCGAGAGCCACTGTTAGCGCGCTTCGTTTTTGGGTCGATTGCAAATCATGTAGAAGTGATGCCGATTTTCTCTTTGTTGATGTTGTTCCCTACTTATTTCAACTCTGAAAGAGACATGTGTTTGTGTTATTAGATGTCATTCACATAACATATCATTTATGCACAGAAATAGGGACAATTGTTCATCAGGTTGATGCTTATTAAAATCAAATTTTACTCATTTTTTATTCCCATCAAATTGTTACTGAAGTTTTTGTACATTTTATATTAAAGGTAAGTGATTTTTTATGAGTACATACAAGCATTTTACTGTTGGGTAAAGTTGTTGATCAGTCTTTGCTGTGAAAATAATTTTCATGGTATTATGAACTGAAGAACTGAAAAGCCTTCACAGATGTTATTAATTATATCCCAAGTTGAAATACCTGGCAGATTTATCCATTAATTTTCTGTTTTCCATGCTTAGTCCAACAGAAAAAGTACATATTTCTGATTCCATAAGATGTTAAGGATTCCAAAAATACAAAAGTTGCCCCAATGCAGTTCAGCAAGCTCTCCCTGCCTCATTAGGCACACCCTAATTAGTAATTGGATTAGCATTGGTGAGAAAGGCATGCTCTACAATGTTTGTCATTGTTGTGAGCTCTATCTAGCTACCTAGTTTAGGATAAGGTAATTCAAGAGAACCCAATGGTCTTTACTTATTTTGCCGTTTAGTCTTGCGAGTGCCCCAGTTGTGTGCTGATGAGGTGGACCCATTGTGTCGACTAGGCAAGTGACTTGTGCAGTGCTAGACTTTGGTCCAATGTGCTGGAGAGAGAATCCTGAATAATTCTTTAATAAAGATCTATGGGGGAGATTAATAATTTGTTTTGGTGTGTAGATATGAGAAAATAACGGGTGATGCACATTGATGGCTTACTGTCCAATTTCGTTGGCAATTCTGCATTAAAGCTCATCTTTATTTTAATGAATTATAGTCAACATTTTTGTAAAGACTTGTCACCTATTAGAGATAAAAGCTTGGCCTGGCAAGTTGGTGTTCAAACAGAAATAATAGACAAATGTGGATAGTGTTTCTAAAATTGCTGATTTCTCATTGTAGTACTCTAAACATATATTAGGCTTAATTGTGAGAAATATAATCCAAAGAAGTATCATTGGAAGATAATTTCTTTCATATTTAAAGGATATTTAAGTTTTATTTTGTTCTAGAATTACATCCTTTTCCATAGTAAACTGCAAAAATGATAAATGGTAGTTTTATTGTGGATATGGTCTTCATCATTTATTTCTTAAATGTTGAATATAAATTTGCTTATGAATATTCTGTCATACTCATGAGTTTCTATCCTAATCACTTGTATGTATGTCAATTACTTACATTGATGCATTTATGAATAAATTTGATCTCTTAAACTTGTTGCAATTTGCATTTTTAAGAGTTAAGTCTGACTGAATCTTCATTTACCATCATTTGTTATTGACTGAATTTTAAGCCAGTCTCTAGTTCTAACAATCCCAAGCCTTAGATGCAGGGTGCAATTTTAGCAATTGAGTCCAAGTCAAGGGCTTGTATTTGTGTCTAATGAATGAAAGGAAGAGAGGCTGCTTGCTTGCAGGAAACTCCAGGCTTGAAATTACCTCTTGTTAATAATGTCTACCATTTATACAAGCCCATTTCTTAAACATCCTACTGTAGTCAGAGAATAAATTAGGCTCAAATTATAACCTGCTTTGATGTCTTGAATGGGAGAGCTTATAGTACCCCTGAGTACAGGAATATGATACTTCAAGTTAATAATATATAGTTATGGCATTGGAAGCCATTGCTTTGTTGGAAAGATTGTAATTTAAGGTTCAGTAACATGTTCATTATGTAATTTTGGTGAATCTACAAAAGATTGGAGCATTGCCTGCTACTTTGAGTGAAAAGATATTGCATTGCTGTACACTAATAATTTCGAGTGCCATTTAGTTCTTGTTGTTCTGTCAGTATTAATGTTAGAAGAAAGTGAATGCTTATATGAAGAAAACAACTTAAATGTTTCAAGCTATCATCAGAAACTGATGACTCTCTACACACTTTGGCAGAGATCAACTTATTGCTTGGTGTATGCATCTAGTATGGTAGAGACATTCAATACTCCAAACATTACCTCAATTCAAGAACTGTGGTCTGGCCAGACAATGATGGTGCAATTTTGTTATGATAGTCACTGACCCTCATAGTCTGGACTTTCATGATATTATGAGGTCATGGTATCATTACTGATATTGTGGTATTATTACTTTCATGATATTATGAGGACATTGAAGGGCAAAGGTTACCTTACCCTCTGATGCTGCTCTGGTGTGCTGTTGAGCAGTAGATATTGCAGTATCTGAAAGTGTGTTTTCTGAAATTGCTATGGTACCTACTCTTTAACCCTTTAAGAATAAATTTATTCTGGCTTTAAGGCTGCATTTAGCTTGTCACAAGAAACTAGCTACGGCCTCATCCATGTGTGCAATAAGGTTGCATTCATCTTTTGGCGGAACCTAACTTGTCCTTATGAAGCAGGAGCGTCAAGTAGTAATAGTATGGTAGTAATAGTAGTAGTAGTAGTAGTAGTAGTAGTAGTAGTAAGTAGTAGTAGTAG
>VOMN01086935.1:0-12228 GCA_014899125.1 Orchestia grillus
CTTTTCTCGAAAACACAAGGAAAAAGTTTTTCGTTCGTTGTTAACACAGTGGTGGTACTGAATTGAATCATTCGAGGATTTCAAAACTTTGTTATTAATACTTTTTACCACCTTGTATTTTCATTTCAATTCGTAATTGAACATTCTCAAATAAATTCTTGTTCACTTAACATTGCCTAATGTGTTTGATCTTGCCTTTTCTTATGTAAGACTCAAAATTCTCCAAGATTTTTCAAAATATTCTCAATAGCAAAAAAAGTAAATTATTTGGCACATTACAAATACTTATTTAACCCATTGTAGCATTCGGTGTTCGCAAACTAGTGCATTTTACTCTACACATGTGTATCCATTTTTCTCAGCAGAAAACTCTGGAACTTTGGAATGGAATGGCAACAAATATTCATACATCTTCTTTATTGTCTAAGAATTTTTCCATTCACATTAACACTTAATTGATACGCGTCATACAAAACTTTCAAAACCCCCTGAAAAAATACACTACCATGATGCGGTCTGTACCTCAGGGTACCATAGCGCAGCACAGACTTGTATACTACGGTACCAGAATGTACCATAGATATGTACCTTCGAGTACCAACACTGCAATAAGTACCAGGGAAGTCACTGGAGTCTACTCACAATTTTAAGTACCTTAACCAGTATTAACACAGTGTCATTTGAAAACATTCGAAAAAATGTAATATAATTATTACAGTTAAATACAATCATTCCAGTGAAGTTACCTCGTGCGTGACACTAGGATCAGCAATTTTCGTATCATCTTTTCACCAAAAGCAATATGCAATTTCGATGTATCAAACTAATTGAAAATCGCAAAAGAAAACAGAATCTTAAACAGATCTAAAGGGGTTTGGAAAGTATTTATTTATTCTTGTTTTTGAAAGTAGTTATTATATAATAATAAGTTATGAACTCTAACAAAAGTAAGCCAGTTCGGTTACTTCATCTAGTTCCAGGTGAGCTGCCATGGTTACCCTGGTTACCATGATTACCCGCTGAAAATGACCAAGAAAAATAAATGAAGTGATGCCGCGGACTTTTTGATCTCAGTTTGCAATTATCACCTATTGCAATAAAGTCGGTTTTCTGCACTTGAATGGAAAGATCGTTAATAACAGAGCGAGGATTGGGAGAACTATGCTCACTGAGGCACTGTAAGCATCGAATCTGGCCCCCCAAAACTGCTTTGCTGAACCGAATTTGCGCAAGAAGAATGCCGCTTCTGAACGTTCAAAACCCAAGTGTGGCTCTATGAAGATGCGTTTTGTAGCTACATGGCGTTGGGATTTCGCCAAGTAGGGACCGTCAAGCCAAATGAAAGACCTTAAGATTTAAAATGAGTTCTTTTAATACTGAAACATAGTTGCACTGCAGCTTTTGTATAGAGGTGAGACCGTCACCGTCTACCCATTTCAAGTGGCAGAGTGTCTAGCATATTTAAAAAAATTCAAACCGCCTACCCATGTCTCCGCCAATGTTGGGGACTTAGGCAGAGCTTACATATCGTAGGAATCGTTTAAGCTTAGCAGAAAAAATGACTAAACATTGATGCACTGCTAAATGAACCCTGATTTTGAAGGATTTCTGTAAAGTTCCGTCCCTTGGAACGGGTTTATTCATGGCTTAAGATGAATTGTAACATTCAACTCAGTGAAACTAAAACATGAAAACAGAATCCGTCGATATCGTCTATTATTATCATACACACAGGTGTCAGGGCAACAGGAATTGAATAAGGAGTGATAACAGTTAGTCAATAACGATACCAAACGACAAGAAACGATCGTAGCAACCGGTTGCATTGCCTGCATATTTCCACTCAAGAACAGACTCGGAGAATATCGACGCAAATAAAGTTGAATTCATCGCTCTAGCTACTATGATTATGGAGTGCACTTCGTGCAAACAGCTCACCAACCATCACTCTTGCGCCTATCGACCATCACTCTTGCGTCTAATAATATTTGTGCTCTTGAACCCAGATAACAGTTCATCTATAGCAGTACATTCAGGCCTAACTCGCATTCGAGGATACAGAAAAACGTTCGAACATCGATCGCATATTCCCCATTTGAGAAGAGGCATCCAGACGTGTGCAAGACGTGCAGAATTTTCTACAAGGATCTGCAATCGCGACTGGGGAGAAAAGTGTACGGCACGCCGACTGATGGTCAGAGCTACGGGCACGGGAATGTTCGTGTGCTTGAGAGAGCGGAGAAATCTGTCCAAATTTCGGACGCGTTGTGTTGACCTAACGGAGCGAAAAACTTCTAAAAAAACTCCGAACAGCAAGAAGTGCATTCAGCTCTCCAGTAGCCAGCAGTAAATGTGTTGCGAGTTTACTTAAGTCTGCGCGTGGTAGTTGCGCAGTTTTTAATTGCATTTGAAAGCGTAATGCACCACGTATCGATACTTACGATCGATGTGACACGTACAATTATTCGGTATTGCTTGGAACTAAGTGCTCTTAAAGTTAACTGCTAACTTGGAAGCTTAAAATTGGTGGCCCCTTTGTGATTATTGAGCTTTTGGAGGCTTATCATTCTCGTCGCTAGATTCCTCAGACCTTATATCTTCAACGGCAGCTCCCTTGAAAAGACTCCTTACAATTATAAGGAGGATCACAAATGTCCAGAACAAGTTCAGAGCTAAAAGGCCGAGCAGCAGCCCGTAAAGGACGTAGGCAGCGGGCATGAACACGACTTTAGGCGCTTCAAAATACGCGTTTTTGAAGATCCAGAAGGGGAACAGAATGACTCTGGTGCTGATCCACACCACCAAGAAGACGCCCAGCAACACGGCCGTCGCTCTCTGCTTCTCGAGGTACTGCGTCATCTTGCCAGCCTGCAGCAAGATGTCGCCGCACTCGTGGACCAGGAGAACCAAGGAGCCCAGTCTCACCAGGTTACAAGTCCACGAAAAACCTAGCAGAAGAATCGTGCACACGTGATGCACGTAAGAAGTGAAGCCGCATCTGAGATGGGACACGCAAAGAGCGCAATAGAAGCTGATGCTGATCATGTAATACCACCACTGGCCGTTGGTCAGCTCGTGAAGTGGGTAACCAATCCAAGCGTCGGAAATTTCCCACAGCCAAGACTCATCATACATGATGTACAAGCCGTATATGCTAATTATGATATGATATAAGCCAAGGAAAGCTGATTCTTGAAACTTGTCTAGTTTAGTTAACTTGCCGCTGTTATTCCTCTGTCTAAGCCACCGCTCTACGTCTCTCCTCGTCCATCCCAAACTAGTGACTGCTTCAGAAATGTCCTTATTGGACACCCTGCCTTCGCTGAAGAACTTCTCCAGTAAATCATTTCTCGGTGGAGGCAAGTGCTTCTTATACTTTAGTCCTGCTTTTCTAGCAAAGGGCTTGAAGATGAATGGGTTAAGGACGTAGAATCTGACTGCTAATATTAGTGCGGTGAAGAGGATGGGGTACGTGAAGAGGTTGCGGAACTCTGGGTACAGCTTCGCATCCGTAGATTGGATGTCGGACCAGGTGTAGCCTTCCGGAAGCCAGAAAGAAGTACTCCAGAACCAGGAATCAAAACCCCGACCCCATTCCAAAACCTGGAACAAAATAACAGGTTCAGTACATGCTCCTGTATTTATTAGTGCAGGATGTCAAATTTTGTCAACTAGGTAGTACAGGTGTGAGTGGATACGTGATTGAAAAACAGACGTGAGAGTTTTAGGTGGTATGTATGTGAACTCTACTTTTGAGGTAGATAAGTAAGAGAGATTTTTAATAGGAGAAATGGAGGTACATAGTGTAATATTTTGGCCCTCACGGAAGGGATGGATGAGTGTGGAAATAAAGATCATACTAGAGCTGAGGGGAACTTGGGAGGGATACAGCTTGAAGATTTGGTCAAACAAAATTATGGTATCCATTCAAAGGTCAAAGTTTTGGCTCACAGATGACTGGTGCGACGAAGATTATCCCTGCATGCAGTACAATATCCGATGGAATTTTAATAAAAACTAAATGTAAAATGTCCTAGAGTCATGGAAACTTACCTAGGCTCACACGTTTCCCTCGAGTTTACCTCGTGATTTTTATTTCTTGATAATACTTGCGTCCCCATGCCGTCAAAAACGACGGTTAATCTCGGGTGAAATAATGCGATTCTCTGTATCACTGATACGGACTGCCTTCTCGACACAGTCTCGCTGATTAGAAATACGTACTCGAGACCCTGGACGCGGGAATTTTTTTCTGTCTACTTTCTTGTGCATAAATAAAGGGTTTTCTCTTAGACTGGTGTTATTGAAGAGAGGTTGCTTAGTGCTTATGTAAATAAATGGTTATACTCAAAAACATGAGTACATAAACATGTGTAATAATGTAACATGGATTGCTGCGAGCGTCAAATGTAAATTCCTGGTGGTAAATGAGTGCTTCAAATGAAAAAGTAAGAGTTTCAAGAATTATTAATGAATTGAGAATAAGATAAATAAAAAATAAGCAGCACTCTAATCAAGTTGACAGAAGTGCAACACCACGAGTTGTAAAAAAGTACAAGGCAAAAGGTGTAAGATTATAATATCAAAACATATTACAGCATTTATGCCTCATTGTGTCATTAATACAAGTTCATGACCTTGACACAGTTTATGTATCATATATACAGGGGAACAACCCAGAAGTATTTGACCCTTGCGTTGAGGAGTACGTAAGTAGGGTACCAAGTAGTACAGGATGGTTAAAAAACAAGTTTCGTTAATTATCGCCTTTGATTAAAGGCATTTCTTATTAACTCGGCGCGACGTAGCCATGATACTGAGTATCCTTATTTCGCCACCCTGCAGGGTATCTTATTAAATATATTGTATTCTAATTAAAAGGTCAGTTACCAGTGAGCAACCTAATGCAATATGAAAACACCATCAATAGGTAAATTTACTTGAACGCCTTCTTCGACGTCATCTCCTGACAAGAAAGGATGGTGAAGGTGAACACTTCTAAATTCCAATCATCTGGAGAACTGTTCTTATGTAGACAAGGTATTATAACGCCTCGCTGGATGTGCTTGGCATGGGATAGAGATATATGGAATAGATTGTGTAATCTTCTTAATGAATTGTAAACATCGTAAGTGCAAAACACAAGTCAATCTACAGAGTGGGTCATAAGTACGGCACCCTTTTTAAAAATTATAGCATGCGAGGCAATTTTATCTGAAGGAATTTTTTCTTTTGTTATTATAGTGTATCAGTGCTACCGACGTCAACGAGGGTACCTTACTTATGACCCACCCTGTATAAATATATCAAAAAATTCATCAAAATATCAAAAGATAAATAAACATCTTTTGAAAAATATATCAAAAGACTCATTTCAAAGTCCTGTCAGCTTGGTAAAGGTTCCCACCGTGTGGCTGGCCGAGATCGCCTCGATTGGAGAGATGGGCGTGAGAGTGAGATCTTCGACAGGGTTTTTGAGGCCGGCCATTGGGGCTGCGAAGTAGGCTTAGTTTTGCCTTCGAAATGACCGTGAAATGAATTCTTTTGAATTTAGAGAGGACTGAATGCCTCGAATACCAAGATTTCTGGAAAAGAACGAAAATTTGGCGGTTGATTAGGCGTCATAGAATATCTAGAGCAGGGTGAACACAACACAGGAACACACCACACAGGAACACAACATTTGTGTGCCTAAAGCATACAAAATTTCCCACATAAGATACGTTGAAGAAAAGTTTCAAAGAAACGTGAGTGATGCTATCTGTTATCACAAATATTGGTTTCGAAAATAATTCCTTATCTTGTGTTTGTTGGTCAAGTCCATCATGAGCGCCAAGTCGTGTTGCTGCCGCGTGTTGTTGGCCAGACAATCGACGTGAATGTTGACGTGAATATTGTCATCCGATTTCATTACGACTATTTTCATCCGATTTCATTACGACTATTTTCATATGATTTCATTACGACTATTTTCATGCGATTACATTACGACTATTTTCATGCGATTTTATTATGACTATTTTCATGCGATTTCATTACGACTATTTTCATACGATTTCATAACGGCTATTTTCATGCGATTTCATTACGACTATTTTCATGCGATTTCATTACGACTATTTTCATGCGATTTCATAATGACTATTTTCATACGATTTCATTACGACCATTTTCACACGACTTCATTTTTCATAGGCATTTTCATCAGTAATTATAATTTTTGATGGACTACTTCCCTCTAGCGTTAATAATTATGGACGCTGCATTAGACCAAACAATTCGTAGCACTAATTTAGGCGGTTCGATCCCGGACTACAATATTTGATTGTTCTGAAGTCGCGGTAGCACTGTAGCCGCCTCTTCCCCCCCTCCCCCACCCTCCGTCTGGAGCGCTAGATCAGTTCCAGCAAACAACCGCTCTATCTTCTGATTTGCTTCTTAAAACGCAAATATTTCCCGCGTTATTCTTTACTTACTCTATTTGATACCGCTTTTTGCGCAAGACGAATGTAGAGCGGTTGTTTGCTGGAACCGATCTAGCGCTCTATGTTTGGAGCGATGGTACACATATGTAACCATTTTTATTCGGCAAAGTACCAAATTAAGGACACGCCCTCGCTACTGCCGACGATATTCTGCCTTGTACTTCGCTTCGATATTTCTGTTCGTTCCAGAACGAGCGCCGCCCTCGCACGAGGCGGTCACGTCTGAGGCCGCAGCGGCGGTGGGAGGATCACAGCATGGATTGGTGGACCCTTCTTTTGAAGCAGAATAGCTGCCCTTGATGCGACCCAATGTCGTACCTCTCACGGAATGTCCTAACTCTCAAAAAATGTCGTACCTCTCACAGAATGTCGTAACTCTCACTGAATGTCGTAACTCTCACTGAATGTCGTAACTCTCACTGAATGTCGTAACTCTCACAGAATTCCGTGTGACAGGCAGTGGGGCAGACAGTAGGGCAGGCAGTGTGGCAACAGTGTGGTAGTTAGACAGGAATTTCACCTGAGGTTCTCACACCAATCGGTCCCGCGTTAAAATGAGGGCAAATCAATCCGAGTGAGAGTGGGGAGCTGGAGGCGGAGTCAGACTCGAGCACGACTGTTAGTGGAGTCGGAGTCGGACCGAGATGCTTCAAAACTGTTCTAATGGAGGTCATAAGCACAGTGAAACACCTGGAGTCGGAGGTAGTTAGAGTAAAATTAATGGAGTCCGAGGCAGATACGGAGAAACTATTGGATTCGGAGTTAGATGCAATGAAATTAATGGAATCGGAGTTAGATGCAATGAAATTAATGGAGCCGGAGTTAGATGCAATGAAATTAATGGAGTCGGAGGTAGGCCCTTTACAAATTTGGGAGTCGGAGTCGAAGGTAGACAATTTTAAATTAACGGAGTTGGAGTCAGATGTGGACGTTTTAGAATAAATAGAGCCGAAATTCTATGGTAGACTTTTTGATATTGGTGGAGTTGGAGTCTGCATAAAGTAGTGGCCTCGAAATTGGTGACCCCGGAGTTGGAGATATTAGAGGTCTGATAATGGTGGAGTTGGAGATATTAGAGGTCTGATATTGGTGGAGTTGGAGTTGGAATAAACATTTTGGAATTGATGAAGACGCGGTCGGTCGCAGAGGCCTAAAATTAGCGGAGTCGGAGATAGACCGACACTTGCAGACTTGAACGATCTGAGAGCAAGGAATAATGGAGTCGGAATAGTGAATTTGAAGTTAAAAGCTTCAAGATTTGTAAAGTCAAAGTTTTGAGTCAGATGACGCTTAGGATTGAAAAAAATCAGCAGAGAGAGAAGTTAGACAATTGTAGAATTTATGGGAATCCATAAAATTATTCTTGCAAGCAGACTCAGAGATCACAGCACGGCAACGGCCTCTTCTTCTTTAAAGGCACGAATCAAATTACATCTAAACACGTGGCATCAAACACATGTTTTATTTCTGTAAAATGAGACATCAAACATATGTTATAGTTCTGTAAAAGGAGGCATCAAGCACATGTTCTATTTCTGTAAAAAAGGGAACAAGCGCACGCTTTACTTCCATAAAAAGAGGAACAAAGACACGTTTTACTTCCGTAAAAGGTATCCGGAGGTTTGAGCTGCTGCCCTGGAACGCCGCTCTATAATCCAAGTCCGAGCTGCTGACATGGAAGACCGCTCTATAATCTAGGTCAGAGTTGCCATGGAAGACCGCTCTATAATCTAGGTCAGAGTTGCCATGGAAGGCTGCTCTATAATCTAGGTCCGAGTTGCTGCCATGGAAGGCCGCTCTACACTCTAGAAGTGAACACAAGCAGCTGAGGGCATCTACGAGTCCTGCACCTTAATTGGAGCAGAGAAATGACCTTGCGTGAGCGTCGGGCTGTGATTGTCCTTATTTCGTAGCGAATTTCCTAGGGAACCTCGTAGGGAATTACTCGTACTGACGAACATCGAGGGGGCAGTTGCTGAACAGCTCCCTGAACGAAATCGGGTTTTGAACTTAAATATGACATTCTCAAGCACCGAACCATACCATGTCTTGGCCATGACAGTCTCATGTTCAGAGCCAGACTACGTCTTGAACATGGAGTCTTATGTTCAGAACCAGGCTATGTCTTGAACATGACACTTTCTTGTCCAGAAGCATACCATGTCTTGAACATGAGCCTGGGAGTCTCATGTTCACCGGCGCGCCCCCCACACGCCACTGCAGAGGTAAGGGATGCTAAGTTGCGTGACCTCAGCCCTGCAGTCTGATCTGCAGCCGTCATGCCTGCAACATGTCTGCATCGGGCCGGCAACACGCCTGGAGCATGCCTACAACATGTCTGACATACATCGACAACATGTCTGGCATACATCGACAACATGTCTGGCATAGATTGACGACATGTCTGGCATACATTGACGACATGTCTGGCATGCATTGACAACATGTCTGCAACATACCTAGAGCATGTCTGGTATAACTGACAGCATATCTGGGACATGCTTGCGATGTGTCTGGAGCACGTCTGGAACATGTCTGGCATACGTTAACATGTCTTGTGTTTGCTGACAACATGTTTGGAATACGCATGGAATATGTCGGGAACATGTCTGGAACATACCTGCAATGCAACATGCTTAGAATAGGTTGACAACATGTCTGGAACATGTCTGGAACACGCCTTCAACCTATTGGAATAGGTGGACAACATGTCTGCACCATGGTAGCAACCTATTAAAATAGGTGGAAAACATGTCTGCACCATGGTAGCAACCTATTAAAATAGGTGGACAACATGTCTGCACCATGGTAGCAACCTATTAAAATAGGTGGAAAACATGTCTGCACCATGGTAGCAACCTATTGGAATAGGCCGACAACGTGTCTGCACCATGGTAGCAACCAGTCGCGTGTGCGAACCAATGGAATCGCTGTCCCATTACCAGCCGCACCCCGACCATTCAACGTCAGAGAAGTGCTGTCGGTCAGTTCGACTAAAAATAGATAAAGCTTTCATTACGGGTGATAGAAGAACGGTAAAAGGTAATGGATTCCACGCCTCTTTCGAATAGGTCTTTGAAAAAAACCTGAAGACTCGTGGACATGTACTTTGACCTTTAAATGTAAACGTGTGTTGAGTATTGGCATCAAGCTTCAGATTATTTTTGTTTACTTTGTACACATGAAATCATTTTCAGGAGTTTTTCTTCAAGCCGCCGCTCGTCGTTTAGAGCCATCTTTGAAAAATCACGGAGAAAAATCAACAAAAATTCTAGAAAGAACCTAAGAGGAATCAAAGGAAAATTCAAAGAAGAATCAAAGTGAAATTCAAAGAAGAATCAAAGTAAAATTCAAAGAAAAATCAAGTAAAATTAAAGAGAAAAAAAAATGAATCAATGAATCTAATAACTAGTGCGGGAGCTGATATCTGCTTGGGGGTTTCGAACCCGCGTATGAGCGCCGCCCCTTTTGGTCCACACTCACCGGGCCCCTGAACCGGGAAGTTAACTCAACGAGTGTCCATTGTGAACTGCTAGCTTCTGAAATCTATTGTAGGATATCTCACACACCGCATTCTTCGCAGGAAATCACATGAAGCCTTGAACCTCCTAATTACAAACAGTGGACAACCGTCGCTTCCAGCATGACACGCCTCCTGCCCACACAACATCTCGACTACCGATGCGCACTCACATCTAGAGAGTCAGTTCCCTTCGCTATCTCGTATCTCTTCGACCTAACGATAACACCTTCATGTAGAGAACAGCGCACTGCGGACAAGAGTGTTGGCAGAATACTCACATGTCCGTTCATCATTCGAAAAATATGGAAACAATTTCAAGATATCTCCTAAAAATTTAAATGACCAAACGAGACATTCACATGGCCGGAATTTGCCACACACACCTCTCTCTCTCTCGCAGAAATATTTGAAGCACACAGAGCTTCTAGGCCTGAAAAATCTGTAAAATTTTGTGCATTTTTCTGCTACTGACTGCAAATGTCACTTGCTTAATGCGGAACACTAGAGTAAACACTGAACTGAACACAGGCAACACTACAGTAAACACTGAACTGAACACACATAATCCTACAGTAAACACTAAACTGAATACCTGCAACACTACAGTAAACACTGAACTGAACATACATAACCCTACAGTAAACACTGAACTGAACACATGCAACACTACAGTAAACACTCAACTGAACATACATAACCCTACAGTAAACACTGAGCTGAATACATGCAACACTACAGTAAACACTGAACTGAATACATGCAACAGCAGAGTAAACACTGAACCGAATATCTGCAATACTTTCATGCGTCAGGGCTTAGATCACGGCACCCCATGCCGCACCCCTATCTTCCTCCCCTCAACAGGCCTCCCCACCCTGGGGAAGGGTGGCACAATAGTGTAATACCACACGAATTTGAGAACGTGTGCGTATACGCGTGTAAGTGTGTACGAATGGACGCGTGTAAGCGTGTACTCCAGATCCTTGAAACTTACAGGCGCGTGTGATGTACGAAAAAAACGTTTACAACCACGTGGCTTTGTACCCACACGCGGGTTTCGTAATCACACGCAATTTAAATATCTACACGCGGGCTGCGTAATCACACGCAATTTAAGTATCCACACGCGGGCTGCGTAATCACACGCAATTTAAGTATCCACGCGCGGGCTTCGTAATCACACGCAATTTAAGTATCCACGCGCGGGCTTCGTCATCACACGCAATTTAAGTATCCACGCGCGGGCTTCGTAATCACACGCAATTTAAGTATCCACGCGCGGGCTTCGTAATCACACGCAATTTAAGTATCCACGCGCGGGCTTCGTAATCACACGCAATTTAAGTATCCACGCGCGGGCTTCGTAATCACACGCAATTTAAGTATCCACGCGCGGGCTTCGTCATCACACGCAATTTAAGTATCCACACACGGGCTGCGTATCCACACTACCGTACACCAAAGAGCACGCGTGTGGTATTGCGCAGGGCGATCTGCGATTCCCGTTCCATTGTACTTACACACTCTATACACCTGCACACAGGCACGCACTGCCTGCACCTGCACACAGGCACGCGCTGCCTGCACCTGCACACAGGCACGCGCTACTAACACGAAGGAAAGTGGCTTAGGTTTGTCCAGCTAAGACTCATAACTCGCCGGCTTCTGATCTCTTATCTAAGATAAGGTCTACAGCGGGTGAGTGGTGTGACTGAGTATTGATGAGATGCCGGTCTCTTTACGGTCACCCCTTGATGAGATACCGGTCTCTTTACGGTCCCCCCTTGATGAGATGCCGGTCTCTTTACGGTCACCCCTTGATGANAATACAGTGCAACAATTGTACAATACAGTGCAACAATTGTACAATACAGTGCAACAATTGTACAATACAGTGCAACAATTGTACAATACAGTGCAACAATTGTACAATACAGTGCAACAATTGTACAATACAATGCAACAATTGTACAATACAGTGCAACAATTGTACAGTAAAGTGCAACGGTTTTCAATCCAGGAGTGAAAATTCATTGACGGCTAATTGGTCACAAGATTTCTATTTATAGGTCAGACGGTATATTGATCAGCGCTAACCCTGACCAGCACACGCCCTGATCGCACAATCTGTAACACCCTCCTAACCAACACCCTCTGACCAACACACTCCCTGACCAACACCTTCCACCCCCCTCCCCCCGACCAACACTCACCCTGGGG
>VOMN01086944.1:0-15612 GCA_014899125.1 Orchestia grillus
GATGTGTTTCTTAGACCTTCAATCGCAGCCAAGTGTGTGGGAATTTGGGAAACCAAATTCTGAATACACAAGCTCATGTTATCACAGTTGCAGCTATTTATTGAAATACTTGAATGTAATACTTGTGTTCATGCCAGATAACTTAAGGGTCAAATGCATAATATATGGGGTAGAAATCGGGCGTAAAATTTTTTTATATTTTATTAGAGCTATTGAAGAGTGATCACAGCTATAAGAAATACTATTAACACGTATTTTCCCACAGTTATAATATATTCATTTTTAAAAATTTATAACACACCTTTTTACCACAATGGGGATAGTGATTATAACTCTAATTTCTTTGTAACGGCCTGATATATGTTGACTAAATAAATTTGGCACACGAAACAAAATATAAAATTACTTTTGTAATTAATTGAGTAAGATGGTGAGGTTAAAGCAAGAATAGAAATAACTTATCTCAAGTGACTGACAGGACATTTGTCCTCTGGGTACATACATCTAAATGGTCAAAATTAGGCCTATTTATTACATTTCCTGACCAAAAAAATTTGCCAATCTACATTCGACTGTTTCATTTCTATTGTTATTCGAATTTACTTGCCTACACCCAAATAAAGGCACTTAACATCTGATGTTTAGGTAAACAAGGCACTCATACACCAACCGGCAACTGCTAACCAAGAAAGCCTCCCACTGAGGTGACTCTTTCCTGTANATGTTTAGGTAACACAAGGCCCTCGTACACCAACCGGCAACTGCTAACCAAGAAAGCTTCCCACTGCGGTGACTCCTTCCTGTACTCCTACAGACTTGATAAGAGGAATCTCCAACGGAGGAATGGGTCGTGGACCCCACTCCCAGCTTGCTCGGGGTCATTGCGACGAGCTCAGCCTTTTTGGTAATATATTCGTACTTACTATAGAGTTTCAATTCTCTTTTGGTCTGTGAATGAGCGACGATATGCGAATAGATCTGAAATAAATCCTACTATCCAGCTTTGAGTGTTACGAACAGAAGGTTTTCAAGGTATATAATAACTTGTTCTAAAACGTGACGCGACAACGAACTCACTTTCCCATTCTTTTGAGTTGCTTCAATATCCTTCTTTATTTGACTTTTGAAAACATCTTTCCATACCCACAGTAAATTTACCTTTCTCGATCATATGAACATGCAGTTCTAATAGCTCCTTCCTCTCTACACCCACAGCTGTTCCTCCTTCAGCGCCCCCTTCTGCCAGTACTCCCTCTGACGATCATGTACGAANAGTAACTCCTTCCTCTCTACTCCCACAGCTGTCCCTCCTTCAGCTAGTACTGCCTCTGACGATCATGTACGAAGGCCTCGCGTACCGGGGGTTGTCAGAAAAGATCCACTTGTACCAAGTGACTCGCCCACGAATCTAATCTAACCCAACAGCTGGCGGCCTATTCTACGTCCTTTGAAGGATTCTTTCGGTATAAAGATGACCTTCCAAAAATCTCCGTTCGTGTAGCGTATATAAATTTAGTTGTGCTCAGCGTGAATCGCCGTGTGTCGGCTCTACCACTGTACATTGCAAGTTAGACAAGCGAAACTTACTGATATTGTTCATAGAACTGAACCCTATGTCTGCGATTATCCATATTCCTCCATTAGTTCTCACACGGATTTCGAATGTAACCTCTATATTTCAGACAGTGACTATTCTTCGATAGGCCTAGCCAAAACCGCCTTTGATCTTAGAGTTTGTAGTCCCTTTTCATACCCATGCAAAAACCGGCTCTCCTTGACTTACAGACAAGGTTGGTTAGATTTTTTACAGCTGTTTTGTCTTGAAGTATTCTTTCTCTGTCACTAACTTCTGCTTGTTGGTATTTTTTCAAGTATTTTATTAGTTGCATCAGTCAGTTTTAATTTCAAACATCCTTTAAGAATTCTGTTTCACTCATTACAGATTTTACTGATGATAGACCTGAGACTGGAATATTCAGTGTGAGTTCGCACAAGAAAAATGAGGTACTTAATAAGTGATTTTCTCTGACGTTTTCATTTCAAATAAAGAATTGTCTATCTCTTATTCTTTATTGCTGCTGGTTTTGATTTAGTGTAGTTAAGTTGTTGAATGCATCTATCACAACAATAGATGAATTAATAAAAACGGTAATGTGTTAATTCACGAGGTTTGATTACACCATACTAATAATTTGACGGGTGGCCATGAGACGAGATTAGAGCAGATAGCCCAGCTTCAGAGAATGCGCCCGTCCAATTGTTGCACTGCTCCCGCGTAAATCTGTGGACAACCTTCTGAGAATTTATAATTTCAATTAAATTGAGTCGAAATTGACTCCCTACTGAATCATACAGTGTACATCAGTCAACGTACCCTCTGTTAACAACATGAAGTGTACGTTGGAGGCCAGAACAGCGGAACCAGTACACAGTAGTGAGCGCACCCTCTACTCACTACATGAAAAGTATATTGGGGTAGTCAGTACAGCAGAAACCGCACACAGTACAGGGCCCCTCCATTTACAGCACGAAAGGCTTATTGACTACTCGAAGAGCTCATTAGTGTCCAGTACGTACAGCAACAACAGTACACATCGGTGGGGCCCTCCATTTTCTGCGATGGGCAGGTACTCGCTGGAAGGCTGTGGCAGCAGGTTTCCAGCCGCTGACACGAGGCTGGACACCTGCGGCCGCAAGCTGTTCCTGGAGACTTGCTGCCGCTCCGTAAATTCTGTGTTTTTAGGTCGGTTGTTGGGGCATTGTAAGTTATAGTGATACAGTCCAAGTAAATTATATTGGCTATTTGTGCGGTAACACAGAATGCAATATCATGATGAATAATTATTTGTTTAAGCAGCAATGCAAAAATTGATGCATATTGTTCTCCCGCTCAAATTACGCGTTCTGCTTAGTTCATGCGCAAAATGAAATTCACATATCTATCGAATAAAAATAACATCTTAAGCTCTTCTCTTCTATATGTGCACCAGAAATTCACAACATGTTTTTTTTCAAGTCACTGGTATAAAGCCCCGTCCAAACTACCTATGTTTGGAGTGAATTTGGTGTTCGTCAACTCTCCGCAAACACAAAAACACTATGCGGGCTTGGAGATTCCAGTGTATTTGTGTTTTCCATTCGGTTGGAAAACTCGGACATAAATTTTCGTAGAAACAGCGAACACTCACTTGTTTATGTATTTACTGTGCAAACGAATTGTTGATTTGATGGGAAACGATTATTTTGGTAATTCGTGCATTTGATTATTGCTCAATATTGTCCTATGAACCTATTTAAATTAATGCTTCGTTAATTTAAGTACCTGGCAGTAGCTGGCAGCTCCATAAATAGTAGTTGGCAACTGGCCGGCATTACATGTGATAGAAGATCGACGGCTTCAGATCATTCAAAAAATAACCAATAACCAAAAATAATTCAGATCATTCAAATACTCATGTAAAAATAACGCCCACATGACGAACAACGGCCAAGAAATGAAATTAAAACACTATTATACATCAACTTCATACACATACTCAAGGAGCAGTGTAGTTTGTTTACATTGTTTCAACTGTTTCAAAATCTTTCAAATTGTTACATTCTGCACTCGTACAACTTCACGCAGCTAAATGCAGTCTGGACACGATTCAGAAACGTTGTTTTTTTTTGTTCGCGTTTTGGCGTGTTCGTGATTGATGGAGAGTTTGATAGTGTACACGGAGCTTAACTGCACACTGCCAAAAAACACTCGTAGAAGGAAATAATTGATCTATACTAAAAAATTCTAAAGAAATATATACATCATTGTTTCACATCAGGAAGAGGAACACGACGCAAAACGTAGGAATGTCACAGTGCAGGCACACAGCACAACCGCCTGAATTTCTAACAAAATAATACAAACGCTGGCTCTAACTTCGCTTTTGTGCGACACAAAACTCTTTTCGCGTTATCAGAAAATTGTCACAAAAGATCTGCAGAACATCGAAGTCATATATGCCCGAAATCTACGCATACTCTTACACAACCAGACAGGGTTCCTCGTCTTCAAAATGAGAATTAGGATGTAATTCAGTACGCAATCTTGATTATTTCTCTAAATATGTATACGTATACTTCAAAGTAAAAACACCAAGTTCCTGGAAAATACTATCAAATATTGAAGTAATAATTTCATTCACTAATTTTTGTAAGTTAATTGCAAACCTTTCCCTTTACTGAGCTTTTTCACCGCTTACATTGAGGCAAGGGTTTCAAATAAAATAACGCAATTATTTAATGTATACTTGAAAATAGTATGTGACATTTTAATGGTGATGTACTGAGGGATCAATTAATTTGAGTTAGAGAAGAATTTATATACATACTTCAGAGTTCAATTTAACAAATTGTCTTTTACTGAGACATTGATTACTGAACCAGATGCCCTATTAACGATCAAGGAAATTCCTGCGAGTCAGTCTCATGTCACTTACCACCCAAAAAACACACCAGAATAAACAACACCAGAAAAAAACTCTGAATTACAAACCGCAGTCTGCGTCCTGTGTGATAAAGAAGGTAAGCTGGAAACGTCGTCGTCGAACCAAACAAAATTAGTCTAGGCTGATAAATACTTTTCATGGTTTTTGTGCGATACCACAAGGTATAGCACGTGCCAAAAGCTCTTGTCAACCTCAGGAGCCTCGCTATGGAATAATCTCCCTCTTTGCCTAAAAATTCTCCGGTCACCAAACGTTTTCAAGGAAAATGTGTCTCGTCATTTTGAGTCTCCACAATAACGCACACCTATACATATCAAAGCATATATGTGTGGATATCTGTACATGTTTCCAATTTTAGCCTCGACATTTGCCTTGACGTCATTACCCTAAGACATTTGCACTGTAATTATGAACAAAGCTTGTACATATCGCCAAAACTGCTGTCTCAGAATACGCGTCTATTTTTCTCGCGTATCTAACATCATTCGACATCTTTTGGGTGTGGAACTCTCAAAGATTACGTTAAGTTATGTCAAGTTTGGTTAGGTTAGGTTAGGATGAGTTAGTGTAGCGAATTTCACGTAACTCTATGTCCATACTATATAACAGGTGCATGAACTTTTGAAAATGAGGTATTAGCTTCCGCAGAATTTTTCTTAATGAGTACTTTTAGAAAGCAAATGGTTTGAGTGCCTATCCATATAACTTCTTCAATGCTTCGAAACCTTGTTCAGGTAAGGTGAGGTGAGGTCGTAAATAGGTTTCCGCCACTCGATGAAAAAACATCTTATCCAATGACAAATGATGGCTGTACGATGGATCGGGCACCATGAACAGTTGACCCCAGTAAGTAAATATGAGCCATGATTTCAGCTTCAATTTAATAGCAATTTGGAATTAAAGCAAAAATTTACAAAGGATCCGATTCATGGAAAGGGATGAGTTAGTGTACGCACCACATATGGATGAAATGGAATTCGTACGCATGAAATACCTACACCTAACTAATGAATTGTTTTTTATTCGAGGTAAATATAAAGTTTAATAAGCATCGATTTGAGAGTAATTTAAAGTTTGTAATGCTATAGGGAAAAATAAAACCCATAACTGTGTGTGAGATGTGAAAATTCGACTGAATAGGGAATCAGAAAGTCTGTGCTTGTAGCAGAAAAATCGTAGTTTTTCATCAATGGCAAAATTATTGAGCTTTAAATATGAGTAATTCGAGGTTTATGGGGGCTGAAGGTAAAAAATGAAACCTGTAACAGCTGAGAGAATAACGAAAATTAAACTACAAATGGGGTCGAAAAGACTGCCTTTCGTCTGTGCGTGTGGTAGAAAAATATTTTTTTACTTATCCGTACTAGAATGATCAGCGAGCTTTAATTTTAGAAAATTTGAAGTGTGCACCCACTTGGTGAAAATAAATCTCTAAGAGTGTGAGACTGATGAAAATTCTACTTGAAACAGGGGCACAAAGAGTATTTGAAGACCTGTTTTCTCTCTCTTTTTGTCAGTTGAAAAAAGTACGCACAGAGAATTCGATCATTTTTCACTGAAAACTAATTTAAAGATTCTCCGTGCATTAGGTGACAAATAAAATTTAAGTTAGCGCAGGGCAAGGAATTTTACTTTGTTTAGGGTATTTCAAAGCATTGGCGAGAGCTGTTACGAGTGTGGTGTCCAAATCCCGCACTCTACTGACTAATGAAGTGATATTGGAAAAAAGTTCAGTACTCATAATTAAGTTAAACTGGATAGCAATATACATCATGAACTAATATACAGTATGAAAATCTAATAATAGTTACAATCTTTATCAGCTTTTACTGTTCTTTTTATTACGAAATCACTGAAAAATGTTTCCATTCACACCATCATCTCTAGGCTGGAAACCACTGCTCTAACGCAGTGCCTCCAAACTTTTTATTTCCTTATAGAGAAAGTTTGAAGGCAAACTGCTTATTTTCCGTAGAATTTGGATGAGTAATTCTGATAATCATTAACCGACGAAATAATGATGTTCAGTAGATTGAAGTGTTGCCTCTGAATAAAAACAATAGACGGTTCACTAACTACATTTCTAAAACAGAAAAATGTTCCAGGGAATGACGAGACCACCATTTTTATATTTTATTGGGTGTAGAGATGGGCTTCACAATCTACGTTAATGTAAACTAGTATTAGAACTAAAACCTCTATGTAAACTAGAATTTTTGCTATGCTCAAGCTTCAAACATGTTACCTTGCTCTGCGTTAAATGAAGAATGGATTTTAAAGGAAGCAATCACTTGTACCTCTCCACTGTAAACACGCATACATCTGTATTCCATGGAAGAAGACCGTACCATTAAGTTCAATAAAATTACGTCAGCTTCATAAATTTTGGTTTTTAATGAAAGTCCTCTACATTTCTACTTTTGATAATCGTCGTCCACGTCTGAATAGTAAACTCTCACTTATAGGCGAGCTACGAAGAATAGGCAACGCATTACGTTCAATAGTAGACATTCCCAAACCTACACAGCGGGTTTTGTTTGCGTTTTATCACCATTATTTCAATGCAGTTAATAGATTGAACGAATGCGTATGTTCTGTACGTTCAGGAAGGTAAACATGGCAAGCGATGTTGTACCTGCGAAAATCATGGTCGCCGGTACAGTCAGCGAGTGTGCAAGAGAAGAATAAATTGACGTTTACCGGTCCAACTGTTGCTTACAATTATTTTGATAGTTTAATTTCGTTGTCATTCATATGTTACTGCATTCCCCAGTTCTTTTCGCAGAATTTCTGCATTGACTACACTTTCTTTGTGGCTAAACGCATTGTGACGCACACCGTTGTGGTAGTCATACCAGGCAATGTAGTGTGCAACCAATTGTGGGACTCGCTCCTGCTAAAGGTACAAGTGAACCCGTACATGACGGGAGTTTGCACAAGATTAGAAGGATTCCCGTTTTAGGCATTACGAGAAATTAAACTATCGTTGGTGGGACGCTTTTAATTAATAAATAATTATCCTTCATTTATAATTCAAAGTTTTTTGTTCTATTGATATCTATCTTTATATCTATTCCTGTGTAATATGCTGTTAAGTAATGATGGTATTGGTGGTATACCTGATTTACGACTGGGTTCTCCGTAGCGTTATTGTAGTTCCGTTTAATTAACTTATTCCTGGGGATTTATCAAAACGGAAGTTGGACTTAGGATCATTGTTGATGATAGCTTGTTTCAGCTAGAAAAAATTCAGTGAAATAGTTGCACCTGGAATATATTTCGTGAGTTCGACGGTTTGAGGTTTTGATTGCTGGCTTTGTATTGCCGAGGGTTTTTGTTTTTGTATCACTGAGGATATATACCTGTGTTCGTTCCCTGTTCGTAAGTGTAATTAAACAATTTCTTGATGCATCGACGACCACATTCAAGATGTTGAATTTGTTGCGTGTCCTTACTGTATAAGTAAATCTAAGAAGTGTACCAACTCCAAATAACCTTGTAAGGTTGAGCACATATTCTATGGTTCCGATGACGACGAAGCAATTGTTAGGGTAAAATTAATCTAGGTGTGTGAAAGCCTTAATAGTTTAGGGTTATTAGTACTATTTTGTTGTACAGTCATATGAAAATTTTCATGCTCATGCTATTCAATTGTCGCTTTTGTGTTCCATCGACGAGTGTAAAGCAAAATTTTGTTGTACATGCAATAAAAAACTAATATTTGAGTTAGATGCCTGAGAAGGAGGAAAAGATTTAACTCGACAGATGACATCATAGACTACGTCTACTGTCGTGTTGAGCAACATCAATGGAGCAAAATTTCACGCCTAATGAAGCTATAATGCCTTGGGGAGGCGAGCTCCGGAAACTCAGAAAGAAGTCATCGGAGTAGTTGATTTATTAAGTAGTCGGTACGTAACTTGCAACGTGTATTTAGTTTTGTTTGCTCGTATTTGTTGTATATCTTGAACTGTTTTCAATCATTGTGGATTGGAGGATTTTGTTCGGTTTTTGTTAGGCTGCTTCAAACACTATTTACTTCAGTCATTTCTGTGACTGTAAAATGGTTGTTGCCTGGTACAGTCATCACAAATATAATCGAATTTACTTTTGTATTACGCAGTGTCAATTATTGTACCAGAGTTCACTCGTAGACTAAGAGAGCAAAAAGTTCTGACGATTAAGGTCGAAATAATTTAGTAAATCCAAAATCGGCAAGAACATTTACTTACCTATTGGTTGGCTATACCGTTGACGATGCTTTTCACCAGTACAGCCCCGTAAAATGTTTGATCTCCCCATTTCACAACGTGGTGACGTCATCCGACCCAGTACGTCAGTAAGCTGCCCGCTTCCGCTATGCAAACAATGCTGTACGGATGGCTCGCAAGTTATGTTAACGGGCCGTCCCATACAGTAGCTCATTGCACTAGGTTAAATTCTGTTGCTTGCTTTTGATATATTTCCGTTCGTGGAGCATTCCACAATGAGAGTGTCATTTGTATTACACGGGTAATTGACGTGAAGCGTAGCTTTAGTACCCTACGATATTTTACACACTTCTGAAGAACTTTTATTCATCATACTACGCAAGTCTAGGCATTATTCTCGTGTAGTAAAAGCTGCTGCTGTTTCCAGACGCTCGAGCAAAGAGCTTTCGCACTGCTAGCTATTGATAAAATTCCCACCGGCATATCAGTGAATAGTTTGAGTTAATTCATAGTTAGAATGTGGGGTCGCTAGACGATTAGTTATGAAAACCTATGTTGTAGGTTATGTTCTCATAATTACTTGTAAACTCAGTGTTCGCATTGCTGCGGTTATACCGTATGAAAATGTACGAATTTTCCAACAATATAAATGACGTTAATTTTGTAGTCATAGCGATACACGTCTACGCATCGAGGAAGGGTATTTGAAATCATTGATTCCAACTTTGCCCTTGTGCTACTCGCCCTCTCAGGACTTTGCTTTTTGCGGTCAAAATATTTTCCGCAATCCTGGAATGGTAATCAATCTACAAGTGACAGCTCATTAGTTGTAAAATATTGTCAACACATGTCTATGCGTGGGCTACGGACACGAAAGGGGCATTAAACAAGGTATTCAAAATACAAAACATGTATTTCTTGCAAGTGCAATTTAAAGCCCTATTAATCATACGGTAATAAATAACACGGATAATCTCAAAATCTCTTAAAAATCAACAACTTCCAGAACTAATCTTAAAATTGGAATTGATGAACCGCGGAGACGTCACCTTCTTTGGAGGTTGCTCTCGAGAACCAAGCGACTTCCACTTCGCCGTGGAAGTTTATTTTAATTTTCAAACAACTTTGAGGAAGGGAGAGAGGTAGACCTTATTTTGAGCGGGCTGTGATGTAGGGACTAGGACACAGGTATATCAGGAAGCAGCGACGGTCTGCCATATAGAATATGGTTGGTAATAAAAAATTACTAGCATATTAATCCTCCTAATCGACTCGCATCACGAGTATGTTTAAGTAATGCAGCGAATTTGGAATAAAACCATTTCGGTATTCAGCTATGTGAAAATTTACTGCTTCAAAAGACTAACCCGTATTTTTAAGGACCAACGTCGACATTCACAATCAATTCATTGACTTTAAACGTAATATTAGGACACTTTGAAATGCTTTAAATGCCACCGCATTTCAGCAATGTTCTTTCCAACTATCGAACAATTTGTCAGCTAGTGTTACTACATAACACTAAAGTTAGATAAATCTGTAATAGTGCAACAGTAAATCAACTATTTTTCGCCTTATTGTAAATAATTAGAACCTAATACTGAACACAGCTGAAAACATTGCAAGTAGCACTCTTCAACCTCTTCTTCAGCCCTTGTACGTATCCTCACAAGAAACGTGAACGATAAATTCGTGAGTGAAACTCCGTGCTCTATTATTCACGGATCCGAAACATGCTTTGTGCCGTAGCTGTAGTTGTTCGATCGTAACGGAGTTTATTGACATGAAAATTAAACTACTCGGAAAATAGAGATCGTAACCCAGGGAAGAACTCGTCTAAACGAAGTAGCATCTCCCTAAAATAACCTTGCTATGTCGAGCGTTCATGAATGAGTATGAGTAAGTTTATATCTGATCCAAATATTCCGTAAAAACTGTCGAAGTACCGTTGCTGTAGATGATCTTATTTTATCACGCTACACGAGCGAAGGTGCTCTTCTCTCGGTGAACTCTTACTGAAGAGGACATCACACGGCTTCCTCAAGGTTGTAACCATCAAGTAAACCACTGAATCACAGCTCCGAAACAACAGGCACTTCAAATCTATTAAATGCAATATAATTGCATCTTAAATTTAAGAATTCTAAGATTGGTAATAATTAAGTCTCAAGCTGCACAAGTGCTAGCATACTCCGTAAAAATATATTTGAAAATTACCAGCATAAGAGACGAGTTTTACCTAGTTCATTCGCTCAAGTCAATTTCGTCGAACATAAGTGGCCGTGACTATCAAATACGCGTAGCCTGCCATATATCTTCGCCATTTATCAACTCTGGGTTCATTATAGCCGGGTCACTTTGTGGTCTGTTCAGATATATTCATTTTACACACAAAGTTGTCCATTAACTTTTCCTTTGATTTTTAAATTCGGTGAAAAGCTCCTTCAAACCAGTTGAACAAGTGTCGCCTGTTCATCTATACACAGCTATTTGCTCTAATAGATCGATCTGAGCCTATTAATCACAGAGTGAAATAGGATAAGCATCTTTCGAAAAAAGTTGAGCAAACGGCGTTGCCTACAATATTTTTGGAAGAACAATTTTTCCTTAAACGATATTTTCTTCTACACGATTCTCTATTTTTATCAAACTCCAATCAATTGAAAAACGTAGTCATAGCTGCTTGCCCTTTTCAAAATATTTCTCCTCCCGAAGAAGAGCGGTAAACATTTCGTTGTGCATGAACACCGTACAATGGACGCAAGATTAACGTGTCAGATGACACCTATGAAAACTACTTTCTTACCATGTACGTGACGAAGCAAAATTGCATTTACAGTCTAAATATCACAGTCTAATGCTTGAGACCCTCCAACAAGTCCATTAGTTTACTTAAGAGTAGCTACGTACTTCAGTTCACTATGAACAGAATCACTCGTCACTGTTAACTAATTTGTATGGAAAGTACGCCATGAAAACTTAACATTACATGTCAATCTCAATGATTCTCGTAACGTTTAGCACTAACAGATAACTGCGTTCAACCATGAAAAATTGTTCACTCAAGATTCTAAGCATTTAGAATATTTCCATACCAAAGTCGTCCACGATATGCAGAATTACAATACAATGGACAAAAGATTTTTTAGTAATTTATGTGAAATGTTACCCTACACACTTCCTGTGAAGGAACGTTCAATTGTGAAAGACGTGCATCATTCTGTTTTAGCCAAAGTTCACTTGACTCTAGCCAAGCTAGGAATGATGCAACTTGAAATAAGAGTAGGAGACCCATTCATTCATCCAGTTTCAATTCTATAGCTTACGGCTCAATAATAAGGAAGTACACTCTTAATGCAGTCGACATCGGGAAAATGTACTTCACTAAAACGCATGCCATCCGTAGGCATATTCGCTAGCGTCCTATATTAATGCATCCTACCTACAGAAAACAAACTGGGCTGATCTGGGTCACGTTGAAATTCATGTAACTCGCAACTCGAGAATGTCATATGAAAAGACAGGTTCGCTATTTCAAGAAAGGGAGAACTAGCTCTACCACAAACAAAGAGTAGCGTTACATTGGACAGCGCTGTGGATGGTGCATGGGCAAACGGGGCAACTAACTTTGACACAGGAACTCTTCGTAGGTTTAGTTCTCGCCAATTTGAGAAACTGAACATAATGGCAGTGACACACTGAACTACTGCGCAAGTCGCTATAAATTTTCGAACAGTAAGTTTACACCATAGACTGGTTAACAATGAAGACGTCGACGAATCTCTGAAACGAAAAGGTACGAGATACTAAGAGCGGTATCAGTTGAAACCACGTGAAACCACCTCCAGGCTTCTCAACAGCAGAGCAACGCCCGACCGTAATTAAGATCTATCTACACTCTATGATAACTGTCAATGTTAGAAGAAACCTGCACAATAATTAAATAAATTGGAATGTCGAAACCGGAAACCGTTAAACATCAGACTATTGCCCTGAAAAGAACTTTAAACTATTCAATAGTGGTCTAAATTTGTGTTCGGTAACGGCAATTGAGATATATACAGGTGAACAATTTTCATTTCGAGGCACAATAGAACACAGCCAAAATGTCTGACTTGGGACTGAAGTACCTGTCACGACTAAACCCGGCACTGACATATGGTCACCTCTGTGCTCTACGAACCTGTAATGCTAGACTTTCATTGAAGTGGAATGCGATGAATGACGCATGGATGGATTTGATCATACTACAGATATGAAAGAAGTATTATGTGGCAGGCTATTTTACTTTCTCTTGAACGCGAAGCAAGACGAAGCGTGGTGCTAGAAATGCTTGTGCCCAGGAGAAACGACACTTCGAGTTTCCTCTTCTTTGAAATGTCGGAAAACACGAGTCTTACAAATTGACGTATAACTACCAAGTCTGGACTGATATTCGACTGGGTACCATGATGCTTGATAAAGTTATACCAGTAAGACCTGTATCTAACTGGTACAAGATTTTCACAAGATTTTCGTACAAGTTCAAATACAAGTTCCCACTAGAATTCATTACCTAAATGATGGAACCGATAATTACGTCTAACTAAACCGACGCAAATTCTTCAACTGATGAACAAAATCGAACTGTAACAATAGAGTCGAGCTAGCACACAAAATACAAACTTGTTACAGAACAAGAACATTTCTTCCTAAAATAGCGTTTAAAGATTAGGAAGACGATGAAAAGGGCTAAATTTAGGATGTTAATTGTGTTGATGAATTTTTCATAATATTGCACACGACGGCATTTTAGCTCTTCCAATAACGTTCAAAAGTTACTTGGAGCCTATGCCGTAATTCTTGACTTGATCTGTGAGACGTACAGGACGCCTTTATTTTAGTATAGCTTCCACTGCGGATGGTAGGCCTACCGTATTGTAAAAACGTTTAGAAGCCTATTTACTCAGGACTCTTAAGGTTAACGTAAACTGTATGCACACGCACAATGTTCGGACGCGTCGTATAACTGTTCAGAAATACAAATTGTAAGAAGATCTAAGTAGGAAAGTTTTAAAATAAATTAGACTACGAGTAAATTATTCCTACAGAATCGACGGAAATTAACGAGGGGGATGCGGTGATCCCCAAAGGGAACAAAGAAACTGTTCAGGATAAGGACGTTGTAGGTTGCATTCAAATTATTGAATTCTGGAGTGCGACAGCAATGCAGTCCTGAATCACTTTGCGCGACTAGTAGCATCAGCTTCTTGCTATGCAGTAGAAAAATTTCGACTGCAACCTCAATAGGAAGGCTAAATACTATAAAGTATCACTTCCATTTTACAAAACGGGCAATTCTGGACAGTCTAATAAGTATAATTAAGAACGAAATTGGTATACTAGGAAATTTATTTCATCAGATGAATTCAAATTTCCAGTGAAAAAATTTGATCTGAATGCCCCACTGGACAATAGATTGACGAGAAGAACAACAAGTTACAAAAATAGATAATTAAAATAAAGCTCTAGTTTCGAATAATTGACGCCTATAATCTTGAATTTCAATCTTGCATCACGTGTCTACGGATTTTGGACACCTGAGGAAATTCCGGGCTCTCCTGCTTCCTTTTCCTGGCGCGCGTCATGATGGGCTCGTACGGAGACTGCTGTACGCCAGAGCCAGCTCTTAAAAATTCCCCACTTGCAAGATTATCAGGTGGGGACCGCTCCTCTTCCAAACCTGCGTGCAAGTAGTAGGTCTGCGGAACCAATACTTCCTGCTGCAGGTATGGGCTGAAGTTACCTCTATTCAAGGTCTCTTCAGTGTCAGCACTCAAAGATTGCCTTGGTATAGAGCACTCGAGCACATCTAATGTGTCTGGGCACTCTAGTTGAGCTGCTGAGCAGGACCCTGATTGGAGCGTTGTGAGTTGGCTCTCGCGGCGCCGACGACCCCTTCGTACTTTGAGATGGTTCCCACATCCCGGGGAACCCTGATCCTTAACGGCCTTTAGCTCCAAGGAAAGACGTTGCTGAGCTCCGTCGACCCCAGTCATCCACGAATGGTTGAGGGCCTCGTCTATGCTCATCCGCTTAGACGGATCGAGGCTCAGCAAATCTGCAAATGAACTCACGATGTTGAAATCGTCGAAAATGTTTTCCATTTTCACAAACAACTCCGAGTTAATCCTTCCTACTTACCACTAGCATATACACAGAAAGGTGTAACACAATAATCAAAATATTTCTGCAACTTTTTTACAGTATGCATTTTTATAATCGGAATTTAATTTCCGATTTTCCTTGAAACTTGTAAAAGTACCAACATAACGCAGGCATAAGTTCCAAGCCGAGCTTTCGAGTGAAGTGAAAACTACCACCGACATAATAATTCACTGACCACTTCTCAGAAACGGAGTATAGGGATAAGTAAGATTAAAAATATTTGATCACTAGCACAAGACTTACTTTTTACGAGAGAGCAGGCACTGGGTGACACGTGCCGCCATCCCTCTTCTGTAAATTTCAACTTTCCTTGGTGCATTTTCTGGATCATAATCTCGTGGTTGGAAGGGTACCCATCGCTTGGTTCCTTCAGTCTCTCACCGGAGAGCAGAAGGTACTAAAAATGAAACAAGAACACGTTAACAATACGGTAATGAAACGTTAAAAATATAAGAATACCACAAATTCCAATTATTTATCTCATTCATGTGCTTCACAGGATACAGTATACGTTGTGCCTGAGGAGTAGACTGTTTTCGTCGGAGGCTCTTTCCTACGATTAAAATTCCTCTACTACATCCAATAAAATTAATTCACATTGAAATGGTCGAGTGACTAAATCGCAGCACATGGTTCATGGTGTCAGAACTGGACTTCATCTCCGTAAAGCCCCGTCCACACTATCAATCTTTGGAGCGAATTTGGTGTTC